>JAQIWG010001260.1:0-25483 GCA_034695025.1 Chamaedrilus cognettii
ACTAAACATGATCCTCAACTAAATATGATCCTCAACTAAATATGATCCTCAACTAAACATGATCCTCAACTAAACATCATCCTCAACAAAATATGACCCTCAACTAAATATGATCCTCAACTAAATATGATCCTCAACCAGGGTCTGCCAGTCGCCAAAATTGCAAAAAAATCGGCGAAAAAAGTACGACCTGGCGAAATAAAAAGTCGTGTGACGAATGTTTGGCAAAAAAATTTCAAGACGCAGATCAGGCCCTGATACCAATCAAGAAAAAATGAACACAAAACTATAAAAGAACAAATGAACACCAAATGCATAAAATATTAGTCAAATATTGGTAATTTGCTCGATTCATCGTCTTCTAGCAAACAATAATGGCGTCCCCGATATGGTCGTCAGATAACGAAACAAACAAAAAATCCACCCGCTATTATTAATACAATTAATGCCTGATCACAATTTGTTAGCTCCTGCATGACAAATGCAATTAAATGAAAAACTAAGCACACCTTTCCATTTGAGATGATTCCCCTCTCGCCTCGCTTGAAGCCAAGAACTTTGGCGCAGAACGCCGCATGAGACACCATCACCTCTCCCTTGAAACTGCGCAATCTCTCGTTGTACACAGCAAAATCCATGTTCTGCAACATCAACAAACGGCACAATTTACAACATCGTATTCAAGTTCAGCTAAATACCATATTTTCAATGCAACATTAAGAAAGAAAATAGGCCAAATCACAGATGGTGGGGTTGTAGTTTAAGGACCGTGTGCAGTAACAAAGACTATTACAGTCTGGTTCAGTGCCTAGGCCTCGGCTTTGCCAAGCAAAGAACCGCTCCCCCTCGTTAGTCGCCTTTTACGACTCGCCCAGGTAGCTCTTGGCTGCAATCTATCCAAATCACGGACAGCTAATACCAAATATCATCCTTCTTCGCGCTTCAGCTGTAGAAGCGATATAGAGACTGACCAAATAACTGTAATTGACATATAAGTGCGACTCGCTTGATTGGAGCCGAGCTGCGACCGCGAGAAGTTGGCCCATTTTGGTAAACAGATCCAGATCTGTTTACCAAAATTGGCACTGTGGGATCAAAAATAAAAATATAAAACACTCGAATTAAAGGAAGTCAACTTCTGTAACTATGATAATAAATCATAAATCATATGCATTAATCAATGCGTTGCACATCCATTCTATACAATTCAGGTATTGACATAGCTTAGCAAATAAATTGCACAGCGCTAAAGAAAGTAAATTCCTTTAAACGTTACCATATATTATAAGCGTAATACAATTGACACTAACAAGCGCACGAACAGTCCAACTCACGCTGACTGCGAGGTCCTCGAGAGACTTCTGTCCACCCAGGAGCTCCTCCACGTTCTCCTCCTTGAGCAGCTTGGTGATGAAGCTCTTGGCCATGCCGCTCGACAGCGACTCCAGCGCCACTTGCACGGCAACCGATATCGACGACGCGCTCGACGACGGCTTTTCATCGGTCGGGTTGTGAACGATGCCGAGACGAATTCCATTCGTGTGTTTCTGAAAAAAGTGAAAACATTCAGTGGGCTTTAGCGAGTTTATTCGAGACATAATATTTAGTGCTCAAATACATGATATGTCTGCATTGAATCGAGATTAAATATTTCAAATAATCTAGATGTTCTTATCTAAAAATGTTACAACGGAAGCATGTAAGCAGTGATATAGCATAGACAATACACAAAACAAGGTTGATGATTAGACAGGATGATGACAAATATAATTCTGGAAAATAACCAGACTGGAAGGCAAAGTAGACAAGAAAAGTAAAAATAGTGGGTTATGTAAAATTAAGCACTATAAAATAACATCCAAATCTTCAAAATTAAGAAGCAGTGAGTAGCCTTGTAATTTCTAGTGTCACGGTAAATAACCGGGACTCAAAAACAATAAATAAACAACGATAAGTTTTGATTCAGAAAACATCTTCGAGAACAAAAACAGCCAGCCTGACCAGATGCTTGATGGCCTCGTAGACGACACTGCGTCCCTCTGCCGTGTCAATGTCAGCAACGAGCCAAAGACTGATCGGCCTCAGTGCTGCCTCCTCTGGTCACACCACACAATATCAGCAGCTAAGCATAGTGAATTATTGCTTAGTACTTTTACTCAACTTTTAACGTGCTAAAGATAATTTCTCAGGTAATACCTCATTGGTTTTGCTGCATTGTAGTGAAGAAAAATGATGAAAAAGGCATCAAAAACGTCGCGAAGTCGCAACGTTGCAATGCAAAATCGCAAAGTTGCAAAATGCATTTTAACTAAAATATCCGACTACGGGTTAAAGGCATCAATCATAACCAAAGATGATCCAGGATTGTGATCCAGGATTGTCAATATTTGTGTAACGATGTAACTTACAAATAAACTTCACACACTCTGTACTTTAGCTTTAGCTATGCATTGTTTGGCATAATCTAGTATTACACATCATCTATTTTATTATCTATACATTATTGTATTTCACATCAAAAATCAAGTTAAATATCTGCATGAGAGCAAATGCCATGACTTTCTGAAATGAACATTTATATCTGCCAGATTAGTTGTGCTAATTTCTGTTTTCTGGGGTTTCAGGGACTAATTCAAGAGCTACTTCCCCGCTTATGCATTCCCCTGCGTAAGCGAGGAATGCGGCCACAAAATGCACACGTGTGTGTGTAGTTTAGTTAAAATTAATTAAATCAGACACAAAATTTAAATCAGAAAATATAGATTTAACAGCTGAACGCAAGTAATAAATATTCTTGGTAGATTAAAAAATGAGCAGAAGACAAAAACTTTTGCGCACCCTTCTTAGTGAGGTACATCATAGCTGACGCGACTGCGGACGCCATCTTAGCTGGAGTCAGCGTTTTAAATCTCTCCGGGTTCATGATTGCCGTCGAAGCTATGCATTGCGCAACAAAAAATAAGTTCCACAAACATGTTTTACAAAGAACGACAAAGCTTTAAACTCACATCATAAAATCAAACGCTTTTCAGCTTACACACAACTCTTAGCACTGCATTGCAAGATTGGTTGTAAAGATTTTGAATAACATAGCATAAGAAAATATTAGCACTGTATAGTTGTAAATTTTGTCAACAATTAAAAAAAGCAAGCATCTATTGTCAAATTTTCACCAATGAATAAATAATTGAAGCGATATTCCGAACAAAATTTACATCCAGATTAAAATATAGACACAATTGCATAAAAATTTACAGCAATTTTACTTAAGCACATTGAAGATATGCAAGGAATCTAGCAACAATCACGAAGCCTAGCCACAAGCTAAGCAATTAATGAAGTGAGGCAATGACACAGCGCAAGACGAGGCAGTGACTTAGACTAACGCATGATGGCGCTGATGTCTAGGATGAGGTTGGGCGCACCGAGCACCCTCGGGTTAAGTCGCGGCATGACGTTGTTGCGCGTCATTATGTAATCAAGCATGTCCATGCTGTCCTGCAGGAAGCCCTGCATGCACACACACGCGTCATGTGATTATGTAGTCATGAATGACCAATCTCAAAGGTAAAACATCAGCAGCTAGCAATTCAGAGAGGTCACCGGAAGCAATGTTAAATTTACTAGACTGTCATTCAGAAACTCAAACTGACTAAAGTCAGAATGCATAAAAGGCCAGTTACCATCAGCTTAAAATATCATACTTTGCTAATTTAAAAAAAAGATCAAAGCTACTTGACAAATGTTAAAATCAATATTCAGTGTAATACGTGCAGTTGCAGTTCCTGATTTTTTTAGACCATGCACCGCACCGTATTGCTTTACCTGGATACCTTTATTTGCTTTTTTACATAATATGCTACATAGACAGTTTGAATATTTTCTCTTAAATAACATCATCCTAAACTAGACAGTAATGCAATGCGAACTATCAATTCAATATTCAATCAATATTCGCGTAACAAGAAGTAAAAGTCAATCATTGAAGTAAGCAACACAATATTGAAGTAAGCACTAACTATCGAGCTGACCAAAGTATATTTATTTATAGCACAGCAGGACTCAATAACGTGCAATTATAACACTCAAAATTTCCAAGAAGACCCACATTGTAAACGGCCTTCTGCAGTTCGCTGGTTTGTCGGAGAATGTTTCCAACAACGGTCTCCTCAAACTCGTCGCGGACCTGTTCTCTCTTGAGCGGGACGCCGTTTATGAGGACCTGCGGAAGGTCCCCGAGACCCGTGCGTGCAAAGAATGCAGAGCTCTCCTGCAAACATAGAACTTTATGTTATTTATTTAACATGAGCTTCTACTAAATTGTAAAAATAACTAACTAACCGCCTTTTCGGTCGTCTATTTCGTTAATGTCGATGTTTTCACACCTGTAGGTTTGATCTGATGAGGACATTTGCGCCCTGATGAGGATCACTGGGGCTGGGTTTTTACGGTCGGAGTTCTTCTTGACGCCAATCAAATAAGTAATTATCTGGCACGGGGTTATCAGCTAGCGACGCTTGTATGTTTCTGCTTTGTGTCTGGCTTCTTGTGTTTTACAGCTGGCAGCTTTGAAATCATGCAATGAAGGCCCTTCAGGCCTTTAGGGCATAGTTTCATAGTTGCCGGTGCAGGAACTTGAATCCAGGTCTCTGGGCTCCTCATCCGACGCTTTAACCACTACACCACAGCGTCTCACTGCAGTGTAGTGTGGTGCAATATAGTTATAAATGACAAATTGTAAATTTAAGCTAGTCAATTATATTTTACTGTGTTGTTTCAATATTTGGCCCATTTACACAGAGGTAGTAATAGAAACATCAACAGCCGCTGCAATGTTGCATCAAATGACTTATGCCCAATTGAGTACATGAGATTGCCGGGAAAAAAAGAGATGAAAAAAGGATCTTACAATTCGAACAATATACTACACAATAACTCAGGACCGAATTTAATTTAATCTCTGATAAATATACAGATAGCGTTTGAAGGACAAGGAGTTAAAACAAGGTTTACCACATTGTTATCCTTGCACAATAAAATTCTCAGAATAATTTCTGTCAAATTGCAGTCGAACCACTGTACAGAACTGCTACAGTGTAGTAACCATTTTTGTTCTCTATTGTTTACTGGCCATTGCATATAAAATAGTACGATATATAATATATACATGCAATTATATATGAAGCCAAATTCTTAATCTATGGAGATCATAACTGAATACAGACCAAATATGTTCAAAATGTTCATTCTAAGTGACATCAACTATTCCACATAGACACAAATAAAAATACCACTAAATATATCACGATAACAAACTATACAAACTAACACTGCTAAGCAGGTATAGGATCCAACATCTAGATCATGCATGGACAACAAGAAAGAATCCAGAATACTAGACACAAACTACTCGCTACAGAGAATTAAATGATATGTATCCAGTACAATACTCTATTCAAGAACATGCTATCTGAGCTTGCATTTAACTAGGGTAACGAACTAACAGTACATCTGTTTCATGTGTATAGCAGAAAAAAACTTTAAAACAATATAGATTCACAAAATGTATGACATCAATAGTGAACAACAGCAGTCTTTCTTACGGTTAACTGATCGCTAGACTAGGTCCAAGGCCTATTTAAAAAAAAGTCAGACAAAAACTAAAGATAAAAAGAAAAAGATAAACACCAAAAAAATGATAAAAAATACAAATAGAAAATAAAATAAAAGATAGTGCCCCGAACGTGACATTAAACTCTGCCCGGCAGCCCTGCCCCTGCTGCCACCAGTGGGCAGGTTGGACGGCAGGAAGGGCATCCGGTCCGTAAAACTATGCTCCAACAGGCCACGGGCAGAACGAAACATGACCTTGTGCTCTTGGCTCGCCCCAGTGTCTTTGAGACGATGCTCGGGTTGGGGGGTGTGTTAGAGATAGGGCGGGTGGCGGCAGGGAGGGCGTTTAGACGGCTTGCAGGCTAAATTGCCGGGGCTGGGGAGGTGAACCCAGTTTGCTGTGCAAACTGTGAACCGATTTGTCATCATCTCCTGAATAGGTTAAGTGTCAGCTTAACTGTTTCCTCCCCCTGAAAGCCTCTCATCTCCTGATTCCCTTCGTAGGGCCGGGGTACGTGAGGGCGTGTGTCAGTGGTCGTATACGTCCAAAATGTGTGCTAGCATGGAAAATGGACGGAAAAAACGAAAATTATGATGATGATGATGAAACAGCTAATCTAGACATAAAACAACTTCTCTTCTGTTATGCATAAGTCTCTGAAAAACAACTCGTGAGAAATTCTTAATCATCCACATAATTTAGTAATTTGACTATATATTAAATTGATCAGCCAAATTTCTTGAACGATATTACACTTATTAACATAAAAAAAAACCGCGCTGCTGTCGTTATTACCTTTCTGCTCCCATCGTACAGCGAGTCGACGCCTAGCACTGAACTAACCGACTCCGTGCCCGTCTTGCCAGTCAGAGCCTCTGAGACCGACTCGGGCGTTACAGGGTGTCCCTTATCATAGATCTACATGGAAGCAGCATGGCAACATGAAGGAAGCACTCATCCGTCTGTATGCCAACTAACGCAAAGAATTAGGAGTCACAGCATGCTGACGTAAAGCAGTCAAACAAAAATAATATACACTCATACGTGCTCAAACTGAAACGAGGTAAACAAAATGTGACACGACAACACTAACGTCTGGTTTTTCCATCTAGTGTTAAAATTTAAATCCGAGATCAATATGCAAAGAACCAATCACATGAAGTTAAATTAATCACAGATCAAGCTTTCAGTGAGCTCGTTGGAGCGTGATAACGTCATGACCTCGGATTAAATTTTAACACTCGATGAAAACACCCGACCTTAGTCTTACTTCATGCACAGTAGCAGCTCATGCAGAACATGTAAGCTAATGTTTTATATCATCAATGGCTTATATGCGAAACACACTGGATTTGTAACTAATGCACACACAGGCTCATGCATAGTACACAAAGGCTCATGCATAGCATACAAAGGCTCATGCATAGCACACAAAGGCTCATGCATAGCACACAAATGCTCATGCATAGCATGCAGGCGCAACGTTTCGCCACTGCCATTACCCTGCGCCTGGCATCGTACAGCGACTCAGTGCCCAAGATCGTGTTAGCGGTCACGCTGTAAGCAACCTCTAGCTCCTCGGCAACCAGCCGGGCGGGGACCGTCACGTCAGTTGGAGCAAGGCGGTCATACACCTGGCAGTCACTCATGCCGTCAGTTGCATGCTTCCTAATCTAATTCATTTGGCAAAGCTTGCCATGCAAAGTAATATTTTATAACTCTTATTACATCATTAGCCGATACTAAAGAACATTCACTATTTACGACCTTGGCCTGTTCCTCAAAATATCTTAGGTAAGTCTTTAAGTTTTTAAGAAAATCTTAGAAAATCTTAGCTGTTGTTATTTGAAACTCCGCACGATATATGAAACTCCGCATGGCAGTCGGCGAATGGATAATATTCTTAAAATCTGACTTAGGATTAAATTTAGGTATAAAATTAGCGAAGCTTTGAGAAATAGGCCCATGGCTATCGTAATCATCTTACAATTAAAACAATTGCACAAAGAATCTGCACACAGAATTAATCATTTAAGCTTTTAACAGTTTTAAACCAGCTGCACAATGTGCAACTTCTATATTTTGCTAGCTTCTCTCACTGACGTTACGAATTAACAAAAATGTGCTGTGGCAATCCCTGTGTCACGTTCTACCAAGAATTATCATTCATCAATTATCCAATATCTTGGTATTCATATGCAAACTCATTGCACAATAGTCATCTTATAGTAAGAAACTTATAAAATGGGTCACGGTTGTTCAATTTCAAGAAATTCAAATAATTTGATCTAGAGACCCTAGAAGATGCAAGAAATAAAAATTATGGTTTATTTCTGAAAATTGTGCTGCGTTATCTCCATTATACGCCAGGATCTATCCAGAATTGCAATTCATCATTATCGAACATCTTGTAATAAATTTTTTAAACATGAAATAAGCTTAAAGCAATTTTTCACAAACAGTGACAGCACACTGTGAGTAACGAACTAATTTCACAGGTCAAACTATTGTTCAAGTGGAATGATTTGATTTGATGCTCTTGATAGTGCTAGGATCAATTTAATTACAGGCTTGCAAGCTAACTTACATCAGTGAGGAAGGAGAGTGCTTTGACTGGACTGTCCTGCTTGGCTATGTAGTTGAACGCACGCAGCAGCGCCACTCCTGCGTCCTCATTCCCATCAACCTTCTCTTCATTGTTGACCACAAACACCAGGCCAATCCTACAAAAACCAGACAAACACCAGGCCAATCCTACACACACCAGACAAACACTGGGCCAATCCTACAAAAACCAGACAAACACCAGGCCAATCCTACAAAAACCAGACAAACACCAGGCCAATCCTACACACACCAGACAAACACCGGGCCAATTCTACACACACTAGTGAGAATATCAATCACTGCTGACCACAAACATCAGTCAAATGTTACACACACCAGACAAACACCAGGCTAATCCCATAAACACCAGACAAGCACACACCAATACAATACCAGCCAGCAACAATATCAATCACTGCTGAACACAAACGCTGGGCCAAATACTGCACACACCGGCGACAGTATCAATCATTGCTGACCACAAAGACGAGGCCAATCCTGCACATACCAGCAACAATATCAGTCATTGTTGACAAAAAACACTAGGCCAATCCTACACACACCAGGGACACGCCAAATATTGATTTGGAAAAAACAAGCCAGACACATAATGCTTATATTAAACCACTCAGCATCGTCTGTTACGTGGTTCACATGTAAAATTGCACATTGTGCATTGACAATTTGGTCCTTCAAACACCAAAACTAATAGCATTTTACTAATAAAAGCCAATAACTTGGAATATAGTAAGGCAATACTCAACAAATTTTGAAAGCATAGCTTAAAAAGACTGCATTTTAATTTGGCCTACCATCGGGAATAATATTCATTTAAAAAGCCTACCATTAAAATTTCAATCCAAATAATTCGCTTCCGCCATGGTTGGTTAGGCCAGGAAGTTTTGTTATGTTCTTTACCTTGATTTGCCTCACCGTGATTTATCAGTTAATTATCAACTTTACAGTCAATTTAAAATAAAATTATCGACATAATCACATATCAAACAGAAATGCGTGCTAAAAATGTAGCGCCACTGTTCAAACTCAAGCTAGCATGATCATAATACTATGCATAGAACAGAGCAGGAACACTGGAACAGCGATACAAATGTACACACCTGACAGGTGCATTGTGGACATAAAAGGCTTCCGCCATCTTCAGCAGATCGCCACATTGTTTGTCCGCGGGGTCAACAAACAGAACCTGAACACGAAACAAGCAAAGTAAAGCTTTCTTACAAATAAAGAAATGAAGCGCATGATATAACCAACAACCATTACAACAAACTAACACTGCAACCGATCTTGAGTATGGTGCATTATGATAGTTAGTCTAAACGTTCAAAGTTTTCTCAAATTATCAACTAATAAGGTGGTTTGCCAAACCGATCAGTACGCGTGATTTTGATTTCTTATCAAATTTTCACACCATATAACTTGCGCATCAAAGTAATTTACAACTGAAAGTTACTTCTAAAAAGGATTCACTTAATCAAGGCCCCATCGATGCAAAGATCAAGCAGACTGTACCATGTGGAAGAGATTTTTGCGAATGTGCTTGAGCATGCCGGGGAAGGAGGGTCGCAGAAGGTCCTGGACGCTGGAGGGCCATCCGCCATACTTCCTGTCTCGCTCCAGGTCATTGATATACTGCAGCGGCAATAAGAAAGTCACAGTTGGGCTTACGCTTACAAATACATGTATGTAGAGGAACGATGTCCACACTTGCAGTTAAGCCAGGCATGAATAAAACGCAAGAGATGTTATACTCGCTACAGGCGCCCAGGCCTGCAGGTATATGGCACTCAAAAAAGGGGATTGACAACCACCTAGTAATGGTAGCATTTAGCATTAACCAAGCCGCTATTGGTTACCAAATTTGCTTTGCTTTTGAGGACCAACAGAAATCCAGTCAAATCTGATCTGGCGGCAACGTCGCCATCAAATGGTGCTTAGCGATCCCTTTTTTGTGCCCCGAGCATGAGATAGGTTGCTATCATTGTACTGCGCATCTATTTTAATAATTGGTCATTGGTCTGAGAACAGTGCTTGATCTGCCAGTCGCCAAACAAAATTTATTTGAGCAGTTGGCATTTTTTTTTTCAATTTGGCGAAAGCCCCTGGCGAATTTTTTTCCATCCTTCGTTCTTAGACACTCAATTACTGGCTCTATGGTGATAAGCGGAGCAATAAATTAGATATATTGCAATGCACCCGAAGGGAAATGTGAGACAAATTTGGCAAAAAAATTTATGGCCTGGTCAAAAAAAATGTCTTTTGGCGAATTTTTTTCAAGACCCAGATCAGGCGCTGTCGGAGAATAAAACATCTCGCTACCATTTCAATCTACGAGTATTTCGGCACGTCGTTTGCATATTCAAATCATTCTAGAAAAGTACGTAGATAGAACTACGATCGTGTATTGAAAAATCTTTAAAAAGACCTCAAAGACAAAGCTGATGAACTTTTGACCCAACTTATTAAGAAGCTATGATAATAGTTTTAACCAAAGGCATCAAGCAGCTGTGAATGTGAACATGAGGCACACAGCAGAACAAGTCTCTTTGAACAAGTAGTCGCATTCTTCTCAATAAATCAACTAGTAAATGGCATAGTGCAATAGTCGTAAACTTCATTTTACTGAATTATAAGAAGTTATGCAATAAAGACCCCAATTCCATGCTGACCTTGCATGAATACATATGACGCTAGCGCATAACGTCATTGGTACGCACTCAATCGCATCAACTCCAAGTCGTGCAGACAAACGACTGAATCCCTCTTACCAGCACGGACGAGTCGCGCACGTCGACGGCGTAATTTGCGTCGGCGTCCTTGAGGTCGACCTTGAGCAGCTGAAGGGCGTGCTGCCCGCCCAGCCCGTACTGCTGGGCGAGCGCATGCACACCCTCCATGAGGCGCGCCTCCGAGCGCAGGGTCTCGAGCAGCGTGAAGACGTCGTAGATGTCAAGGTCAGCCTGGCGACCGTTGATGAAGAGCGCCGAGTCACCCGCGGCCAGGCCAAACTGAGAGTCGAGGTACTGGAGGAACAAAGATTTGAACTAAGTGTTGAGGTACTGGAGGAACAAGGATTTGAACTAAGTGTCGAGGTACTAGAGAAACAAGAACAAACTGTCGGGGTACTGGAGGGACAAGGATTTGAACTTAGTGTCGAGGTACTAGGGGAACAAGGACAAACTGAGTGTTAAGGTGCTAGAGGAACAAGAACGAACTGTGTGTCAAGGTACTGGAGGAACAAGGACAAACTGAGTGTTGAGATGCTAGAGGAACAAGGATTTGAACTGAGTGTCGAGGTACTAGGGGAACAAGCACAAACTGAGTGTCGAGGTAGGGGAAGGTTGCCTAGCACGGAACAATTTTTACACTTAGAATCACTACTCGTGCACATTATGCAAGAAGTGTTTGTTTTCTTGTCCACAACATAGAATAGCATCTTGGCCACCAAGCTTTGTCAATATATGTCGGATATGGTTATAAAGGTACTATTATGAGAAATTTAAGTTCTGCTGGACCACCCAAATCGTTCCATTTTAGGCAACTGGGCGCCCATGATGAAACGCTAGTTGCCTAAGATGGAACTATGGTTAACCGCCGGTTGCCCAAGATGGGACCACAATAAATAAATGTTACAGATATTAGTGAAGACAAGCATCTTGTCACAAAGTGTTTCTACGCTAAGGAATCAGTCACTGCCAGTCTCTTGCACGCGTTCTAAAAAGATAGTCAGTCTGCTGCTTATCAACCTGTTCCATCATAGGCGCCACTTACAAAATTTACTTATTGGTACATGTCGCAACGAAGCAGTTGCATTATTACTGAAGATTGGCAGGGCTAGAGGGCCTCACTAATCACCCTATCCTTATCCCTATCCTTAACCCTATCTTCGAAGAAATATAACTTTTAGGGTCGATGCCAAAATGCCTACATAAACGTGCAAAATATCGTTAAGATTTTTGCAAAAAATTTAAAAAAAATTCCTGTTGATCGTTTAATCGCGCGATATTGTGTGTATCAACTCGGATAGAGAAAGAGCATGGAATAAAATTTGATCGGTAGTCGAAACTCGTTTTGAAGTACTTCAAATCACAAAATTCCGTCTCAGGAGGCGTTCCGTGTTAGGCAACCTTCCCCTATTAGAGGATCAAGGACAAACTGAGTGTGGAGATACTAGAGGAACAAGGATTTGAACTGAGTGTCGAGGCACTGGAGAAACAGTAGACAGGACAAACTAAGTGTCGAGGCACTGGAGGAGCAGTAGAGAGGACAAACTTACTGACAAGGTACTAGAGGAACAAGGACGAACTGAGATATATCTACACCTTATGCAGAATGTGTTTTCTCACAAAACTTTAGGCTTAAAATACTTCACTTCTTTTACACCTTCATATGATTACAAATGATCATGGCAGCATTGTGTCGCAATTGGCAGATAAATATAACTGCAGCGCAACAGATAAATATAACTGCAGCGCAACAGATAAATATAACTGCAGCGCAACGTTTATCAAGTCATATTATAATACAGCCGTTAGGAATCAATTTCAGGCCGAGAGAGACACTTCTTTAATGAATGTTTAGTAATGGCCGCTTACGACAATAGCTATGATGACCGTTGTTAGCATCTTGATCTACTATTTGCCGTATTTATTTATTTTTCTCTTGCGTTGTGCAATTTACATTCATGTGTGTGTGTACGTTTTCTGCTGCTCGTACGAGTGAAATAGAGATATTCGTATTTAGTACTGTAGCATTAGATGATATTTAGATATTTAGACTCACGCAGTCTTTATCTCAATTGAAACAAAACACTGTAGGAGTTCAACTGATCATTCAAAACTTACTCTTTGATTCTGCCTGACTTCAGATTTCAGCTCGCTTGGCACCGAGGTCTTTGTTAGCGATCTAAACACAACACACAACTGTTGCACATAATAATTGCAAGCATCTAGATGAACGAGGCTCACTGTGTGAATTCACTGAATCAAGCCCGATTAAAAATTGTACCAGCATAATAACAAAGCTTTCAATTAATCATATCAATTGAGGAATACAATCGTAAGCATATACAAATTAAAGTCAAAGCATGATTAAATAATATTTATGGCACTCTTCTGATTTGCATGATTTAGTACACATCGACCCAATTCGGCAATTGCTCACTATTCAGAATTTAAGCAGAATAAATACAATACTGACGTTTTATAATGTCAAAAAGAGCAAGTGACTGTGACAGTTCATTTTTCAGAATTTCAGGATAGAAGAAATCGGAAATTTTAGGACATTTTCAAGACATTTTTTGCATCAATTTCTCCAATGAATATTAAGATTATTAATACAAATTATAACCTAGTTAACTTCGTTCAGAATTTTAAGGCTAGTTCTAGTACTTCGTTTAGAATTTTTTTTAAAGCAGCTCCAATCTTCCCTTTATATGTTTTTATTACACAAAAAGTATGTTACAAAAACTTGAAAATTGTCTGGGCCCCGGGAGTAGTCTACGTAATCACGACAACCACGACTAATTCACACATTCTAACATATATCACACAATAATATTACATTCAATCATTCACATCCTTGCATTTATGCAAGAATAGATGATAAAGTAAAAAACTGCAAAAAGTGCGTACAAAATTTCAGGACAAATCTTTTAATTTCAGGACAGGCTCAGAATTTCAGGACATTTCAGGACAAATTTTTTTTCCCTGGCATTTCAGGAAAACCAAGACAACTGGGAAGCCTGCTGTGACTAGTGTGCAGAGTGCCTAGACCTAGCGCGGCTGGGAAAATTTTGACTGATGTCGCGCAGCAGTGCGAGAGCATTGTCTCGATTCGTCGACAGGATCCTCTGGGCAGCCTGGAAGCTGAGATCTGCACAGGACAAAACACTACTAAAATTATAAATGAACTTTGAGCAGTAAATTGAATGCATGGCATGCAAATGATAATTTTGTCACTATAGGTACAAAAATTGATGAGAACTAAAATCAACTGCCAAGTTTATAGCAAATACTATTTCCTCTCTGTCAAATTTGATAACAATCATCATCATGGTAGTTATCTGGTAATTATATTAAAAAACAGATATCTTCTTGAATTACAGCCAATGAACAAGCCTTTAAAGAAAAAACACAGCAGATTGCAGCAATAAAAAAATAAATAAATTGACAAAACATGACAAATTAGTGTAAATGAAAGAAAAACCTGCACCTTAAAAACCTCAAGCAGTGTACACAGCATCGTCAGATGGTTTGACTATGACACAGCATTTCATAGAACCTACCAAAACGCAAAACCAAATATAACTGAGCGTGTGACTGACCTTGGAGCTGCCACACTTTGAGGGGTGCAAGGTCAGATGTGCTGTCGACCAGGTGCTGCCGGAACTCATGCAGACTGCCGGACAAGTCTGGGTAGAGGTCCCTGATAATAGGCAATGTTGAACAAATCTGTGTAACATAACTAAGACCCAGCCACATTAAAACACAAGCGAGTCAATTTATGCACAGTATTAACTAAAAAAAGCAGCTAAACATACAGCTACAAATGCGAGTCAAATAAATTGGTTATACTAAAGTTTTGACACGATGCTAATTTCATCGATGCATTTTGCATGCTTTCGCAAATGACGGAACATTTAATTGCAGTTTTCCACACAATCAGGTCAAAAGGTGTAGATGAATCAATAAATATATACACAATAGACATATATACACAATATAAACACATATATAGATATCGCACAAACTTGAATTTTTATAAGCAACAACAAAATATAATTAAACAAGAGAGACCATTTTATAATTCTTACTTTAGTTTGTTGAACATAAATCCCTGAACCTCGTCGTCAGAATCAACGGCCTGTACTTTCTTTGTATCTAAATACATTAGCAAGGACATTGTAAAATACTTAAAATCTCTGATTATAGTAGATACACTAATCAATTCATATTAATCATCTTTATCATTTAATTTTTCTTATATATAATAATAATAAAACATACATTAGACAGCAAAATAAATATAAAATGCTTTGAATTAACAATTTTATAGACCTTAGTATGGTACCGGTGCAAAGACTACACGTACTGGCTATTGGTTCCTCTCTAAACACAAACATAGGCTCAGCTTTACACACATTTCAGCAGAACATAATAAATGCTATACATCAGCGACTTGTTGAAATGAATTCAGACCATTTTCGCTCATCCATTACCTTCCACTTTGGTGTCGTCCTTGGCCTTGTACTCGGTGCTCTTGATGGCCAGCTCCACCCCGTACCCCGATAGACGAACCTTGTCCCCAGTAGGATTCTGTCACACAAAACTACACATATAATGCCAGTAACTACATTTATAGAAATTTATGTTACGGAAATCAATCCAGTAGAATAATCAAATAAATAAAACAAATCGATAATTTACTTTTAAAATGTATGTGCAAACAACGACTAATATATCGGTTCACATCTGATTTTAAAAGTCAAGCTATTTCTGAATGTGTATTCATTCATCATCATCGCGTAATATTAGCAATCATATTGAGACACATGAGTATGATCTGAGATTAAATTTATCTTAATACTCAAAGCGGACAATAAATAAAAAGTTCAACAGTTCAACCGTTATTCAGCATTAGAGTACTTAGCCCATTGCACATTTGGCTTTTGGCTGATTTACATGATCTATGACTCGACACTTGTGCCAATGAAACGAACAGCTAAGAACTTTTTAAAAAGCTGCAACAGCATTAAAATTGCTGCTAAGCAATAGCCTATAAGTGTGCAACTTTCGTTAAAGAACTGTACAAAGAATAACTATTAAAGAAAAGAATAAATAACATAAACATAACATAATATAAATAACAATAACATAATGGTTATCTTGGACGTCATCGGGGGACTTCCTTCCCATAAGCAACCATCGGTTCAGAGCCAGCAAAGCTCAGACGAGAAAGCAGGATAAGTAAATAAAAAACAGTCGGGTCAGACATTCCATGTCTCCGACTGATGAAGATCTACTGTGGAAAGAGACGAGTTTCAAGCGAGAAGGAATGCCTCACCTTGACGTAGTGCCTGAGTATGTAGAGGATCTCGCCATCGTCTGCCATGCGTGTGAGCAGCGTGTGCCAGTCCTTGAAGGACTGCGTGCCCAGCTGGGCGTACAGCACCACGACCACCGGATGATCCGCCCCACCGCCCTGGTAGCGGTGGTCGCGCTTGATCAGCAGCGGCCTCGGCCTGCAGGGCACAAAAACTGAAATCAGTGTTGCAAGTGGTAATTACAATAATTACCGGTATATTACGATAATTATGCTACGGTACTAATGCCCAGCGATGAGGTAATTACCAAAACAGTAATTTTCTAACTAGTTTTTATAAATTAATGAAACTGAATTTCAACAAATTTATGTTTACCACCTTGTCGCCTTGACAAGGTGGCAAGGTGATGTTTTAGTGGCCCATTTAGCACACTGTTCTTTCAAAAATCTTTAGAACTTTTTTTAAGATTCGTGATGACTTTGGCAGTCTCATATTTCTAACCCATACAATTCATCCCTCCCCAATTACCAAAATGCAGTAATTGCATTATAATTACGTCATTATTTTCAAATATAATTTGTCAAAACTCAAAATGTCACTAATTGAGACACAAAGATATACAATGACAATTCACTTAGTAATTAGTACCTTGCACAAGCATGCGGATAATAACTTGCAGTGACTAAACCAAATAATTGGTATTGCGCATAGTCGCATAAGGTTTGTAGTAAGCGCAATGCAACTATAAAAGAAACACAGCCATATACTTCTACGCAGTATATTGTTGCTCAAAACTTGAATTAAGCCACAGAGATTACCTGTTGTAAAACAGTATTTTAAGGTGCCATAACTTGACATAAATTATAAACTTTCTCATTTTAGACTTATTTTACCTATAGTAGGCTACCTGCACAAATCTAAATTACAAGAAAGAGATTTAACGTATTTAAATTTCAACAACAAATTAAAACACAATGTCTTTATGAGAAAAGAGCCTTACTGAGTTTTGGCGAGGTTCACGAAGGGTTTGACGGCGTATCTCTCGCAGGTGACGACGCTGTTTACTTCTATGAACGCGTCGCAGTTGGCTGGCGGCTGCCGATCTCGTGCCATCTAGATACCAACCACATGCCAACCAATCACCGAATGACAATCGTTCTACGTAAACAATACATTTTAAATCATATAAAAGGCAAGATTCTCAAGTGATCAAGTATAGCTTGTCCATCCTTGTTAAACTATATTCAGTTCTGCTGTACTGTGCGCGCAGTAACAAAGCAATTTGTCTATGCAAAACGAATTTAATCTAAAAATAACAAGTTCAAAATGAAGAGTACAGTACATCTGTATCACATAATATAATATGACTAGATGTAAAATATTCAATGCACCATTTCGTGTTCAAAGATATGATCCATATACACGTGTTACAAGTGCAAGTTACAGCAATTTCATTGTTTGTGTAAAACAACAAAAAAGTTGTCGCAACACACGAATTAAGCGTCTGAACTGTTTTAAAAATTGTTATAAAAAGTACAAGTGTTGCTTTAAGCAGAATCCACGTAAGTAATTGAGCACGAACCGCGTTATACATCTCTATGGTGGGGGAGAACATCCTGAGAGCGAGCGCAAACTTGAGCAGCTTCAGCTGTTCCGCAGAAATGAGCGACGCAGCGACCTTCAGAATCAACTCGTACTGCGTCTGATCGTTGTCTGTACACGCACAGAACCGAGCGACGCTATAATACACTAGCTAGATACATTCTGAACAAGATAATGTCAAGGACTATGACGTTGCAAGTGACGATCTGTTGAGCATAACGATTGCATTAATAAAGAAGTGTGCTAAATTAGCCTGCAGAGATCTGATAAAACTAAATTAGACTATTACTATATTATTTATTTGGACTCTGATTTCAATATCGTGATAAATCTGTCAATATTTCTTCGCCATCTATCCAAAACACTAATAATCCGTCCATTCATTTTTAGACATACATGAATCCACACGTTTTTTCAATGTCAAATTGTAAGTAGACTGTCTAGTGTCTACACTCACTCTAAACAAATCAGGTAGCGCATAAAAACAGTTGCAAAACTACAGAATGTTAATTAGGTTCACGAGCAAAATTTTGCATTAAAATCAATCAAAACCCATGGTCTTTAATGGTGTTCATGCAAAATTCGACAAAATATATAAAAACACAGGTCAATTTAAACAATAACAAGCTATTTTTTACTACAGTAGCAAAAAAATTATATATCAATATTCAATACACAATCCACGTATGTCAAAAAATGAATACACTGATTATCACTGTTTCGGGGTATCTATAGGAGAAGAATATAATGTAGTAACGTACAATTGAATTCAAAATATTAAAATATAACAAGGACGTACAAGTTCATATTTCAGAACTTCTTATTTCAATCATTCAATTGAGGCGCTGTAGTGTAGTGGTTAAGGCGCTGGACTTTGGGCCCAGAGGACCTGGGTTTGAGTCCCGGTGCCGGCAACTATGAAACCATGGCGTTACAGGCCCTTCAGCAAGGCTGTTAAACACACAAGTGTCGCTAGCTGATAATCATCGTCCAGGGTAATTTATTATTCTGGTTGGCGACAGGAAGGGTATCCGGCTGTAAAAATCCAGCTCCAGCATAAATGTCTAACCTGTGTTAACATGGACACGGCGTTACAGGCTTGCCTGTAGCGCATAAGATTGGACGTCAAAAATTATGATTATTATTATTATTACAATCAAGATTGAACAACTTGAATAGCGCCATAACATGACCTAAGTCAACACAAGGGTGCTTTACAGTCACATCCCCAATTATTCTAGCAGTTCAAGCTCCTGTTACCTACACCCCCTGCAGGCCGATGAACAAAGAATTGGCTTGCATCCCAGTACTTCCCTGGCAAGTCGTAAAAGGCGACTAAAAAGGGGGGAGTGATTCTGTGCCGGCTCTCTTATACAGAACCGGACTATATAGTCTTGTGCTACATACAACCGATTTGCTAAACCGTTTGTGCTAAACTGAAGAAACACACAAATTGTCACCCAGCAGCACAAGTTCAAGGATAGTCTATGAACGAGTTCATGAATGAATCAAGTATCACATATAAAACAGACGAGAGACAGAAGCAGTTAAACAATTCAGTTTTAGTTTCTCACTAAAGACGCCATGCGAAGGGGCAGACTTAATACGAAGGGTAAACTTCCAGGCTTCGGGGGCTGATTCTCTCAATTACAATCCATATAATATTTATAATATATTCGTATATTATCTAAAAATGAGACACTCTTACAATCTGTGAAATTGAGATCCATGCGAGACAGCGGGTCGACAAAGCTCCAAAAGAGGGCATTGCTTTCTTGAGCTAAGAATTCGCTGCAAAAAAATTGACAAAATATTATCACTTCAACTTCACTTCAACTTCTCTACTGCACTCCACCCTAATGGATGATTATTTGCAGGGCTGACAAAATTAAGCACCTTTGCCAAGGGCACACAAAGTGACTCGAAATCACAGAGATGCACTACAATTTACACACAATTACACATTGTGATCCCCATTAAAGCCTAATTTAAGTTTTTATAACAAATCAATTCTAAGTTAAAAGATGACAACCCTATGAAATATTAACAAATTCCACCAAAGTTTCAATTAGACCGACATAAGTCATTAGCGTTTTAATTATATAATAAAGGTTCAACCTGGCTTCCAGCATGAGAGGCGTTGACATCCATTGTGTTTCGAGATTGACTGTGATCGACTTAGACTTGGCACTGGCACCCACACACATCGCTAGGATGACAAGCAAGGAAGACGAAAGGCCATTCATTTTCTGCAATAAAATTTAAGCGAATATAGTATTGTATCTCACACCTTAGCGGTCAGTACATAGCCAAGAGATCTCCATGGTCCAGGCCCGTGTCTTCGCTAAAACCCAAAGGTATATATTTGCTGTACATACA
This sequence comes from Chamaedrilus cognettii, assembly GCA_034695025.1. Classification (NCBI taxonomy): domain Eukaryota; kingdom Metazoa; phylum Annelida; class Clitellata; order Enchytraeida; family Enchytraeidae; genus Chamaedrilus; species Chamaedrilus cognettii. The sequence goes on from JAQIWG010001260.1 coordinate 20,265, forward strand.
GAATTCGATCTCATAATACTTACAATTATGTACATGTCATACGAATAGGATATAAAGAATGCTAAATTTAAACACTAACAATATAAAACAATTTTCTGTCAATTAGATGACATACCGTAATTAAGTAATTATGGTTCGCCGGTCTCATTTAAAATCAATACTCAGAAAGCCGTTTTCTCAAAAATTAATGCACGGTAGTATTAAGAGCTTTCTGGTAGAATTGTTTGTTATTTTGAGTTAAAGCAACGGACTACGTCATTATTCTTGTGGACTTTTGAATTGTAGTACAAATACAGAGAAAAATCAACTAAGTATTTATGCTTAGGCAATACGAATAAAAATGTAGGGTAGCGATAATAGGCGAAAACATTGCACTGATACGTACGTGGCAGAAGCACGTTAATTAGACAAGATTGCACTTCAAAAATGCAACAATTTTGCAATTGGATGAACGCCAACTGTAACGAAACTTCTGTTTAACCCGCACATTTAATTTTATTTAGGTCACTTTAGGCAAAAAGTATAAACTTTGATGTGATTCGCAGTTTATTTTATTTTAATTAATTATTATGGAATTGAAAGACAGTTGTCTAGGGCAAGATGTACGAAATCTAGCAGCCAATCAGATTTTGCCACTGGTAACCGCTTAATATAGGCATTATTATTATACTAAAAGCAAACAATAATTTTATGCAATCATTGTTGTGTAATACGATTTCAATGCAGGCCAAGTTAGTACCTTGAATTGCACTGTATTTACTTGGCTGAAACAATGTTCAACTGATGTGTTTGTATGCTTGTGAAGAGAAGGCCTACTTTAGCCTTGATATTTAACTATTTGAGTTTTAAGTCCATTTTTCAACATTTTGTACTTTTTACCTAACATGTTATTAACGTAAAAGAGAATGTTGATTGCTAATAACCTTCTGTGATATTAATTAGCTATCACGGCTTTGACCTTAAAATAAGAAATTAACGGAAATACAATTATATTTCTCACATTCTTATTGGTCGCTGAGATATAACTGTTGATAGACAACGCATCAGCTGTTGCAACCAGTGTGTCTACTGCCTTTCCACTCAAATTGGTGCCTTTTTGGAGGGTCGTGCGCTTTTTTGAGGCCATGGGCTTTTTAAAAGAAAAATCCTAAGAAAAAACTTCCAAGAATGTGCTTTTTTGAAGCCGGAGTGCTTTTTTGATCTTTAGTATAATGTGATTTTCGGCATAGTAAATTGACAAAAAACAGAGAAAAAGAGGAAGTATATGGATTATCTGCCAACATATGCGAAAATGTGTACGCTTGTGAAAAAAATAGTTGTCAGCATCCCCCCCCCCCCTCCCCAGTTCTTGAGCTAATTTGGGAGGTAAAAAATGATATTCAAGAAGAAAATAAAATGACAATTTTAAGAGTTAAAATGTCAAAGTAAATTTGGACATATTTAGGACTGAGGACTTTTTAAGGAAAATGTCCGTGCTTTTCATCACATTAAAAAAATCAAAAATGTGCTTTTTGAGCGTATTTTGAACAAAGTTCTTTTTTTAAATGAGAGTGGCAACACTTGTTGCAGCTGCAGCAGCAGCTTCACTGTTGTGAAGCTAGCGAATTAAGCTTGCAAAAAATAATAGTCACACAGACTAAATGTGTTTAGCAGGCTAGCCAAAGCAACTATTAATGATTATGTTGTGGCTCATAAATCATGAGCGAGAACCACGGTTCGAACACATTTTGTAATTTTCAAGTAGGCCTATATAATTTTGAAGGACACTCATAGCACTGTCTAAGACCGCTGTTGTTGGGGTGTTCGGCCCCCACAATTTGGTATCCACACATGTTTCAACCCTCCGGTCTTAGGCTTAATACGTGTTTTCAACTATATACTTCACAAATATATTTCTAAAAAACTTCTAAATCAATTTCTCATTTATGCATATCATTTTGAAGGAAAGCCATGAGACTGTTAAAAACCGCTGTCACTTGGGTGTTAGATCCCCCACAATTTGGTATCCACTCAAATGTTTCAACCCCCGGTCTAATCATATATTTTCGACTATGTACATATAATGAATATATATAGAGGTAAATTTATTTATTAAAAAAATTATCTCCATTTTTTTATTCAAGTATTTTGAAGGAATATCATAGCACTGTCTGAAACTGCTAATGTTGTGATGTTAGACCCCCCACAATTATTTGAATCCACACAAATGCTGGCAGGTTTTTTAGATTTTATTTGGTTAGTCACAGTTAAGTTTGTCAAAATTACGGCCTACGTTTTAAAGTGGGCATGGTGTGTGAACAGGGCAGCTCCCCCTGAAGTTGGTAGCAATTGCTTTAAAACAAGGCTAAGTGTTCGGTAAATGAAAACTGAAAGATGTTACGATATCTAACTTGCTTGACGTTAAATAGTCTGCGTTCAGCCTTAATTGTTATTGTGTGTTCTTATTGTTCGCTAGGATCACGTTAGCGCAGCTGGCAGCCTGCCAGTGATTTGCGAAGAAAGAGAAATTTGCATTTTAATGGTTAAAATGATTTGACTATTTTCTGTATTTTACTTCATTTGTCTTAAAATAGTAAATTAGGTGAATATCACAAATTGTCGGCGTATCGCTCATGTGCGATATAATCTGTGTAGACTGTGTTCAACATTTGCTATCATATTGCCATTGAGTTTAAGTATTTAATTTTTTTTTGACTATGGTCGAATTTTTAAAAGAAAAAGCACTTTTCTAGGGGGCTGCAATGATTGTATTGTTAATGGGAGGTGTGTCGTCTTTATCCGTAGGCCTAGATCTATGCAAATGACTACATTTTTATATCCTGAGAAAGTCATTCCCTATCTCTCTGATGAGTATGCATGTACTGTATGCTGTCTACATGTATCGTAGCTCATCGATAAAATTCGGTACGAAAGCCTTCAAAGTTAGGATCACTTGATGCAAAAATACTAAACACTAAGCAATTATTATACTATTCCGTGCTGTGCAGCTAGATAAGAATGCACAAGAAGAAGGCGTCGAGCAACAGTAGCAGCCTGCCGTCACACAGCCGCCCAGTCGAACCAAAAGTTGGCGTTCGAACGCTCTTTGGAATTGGGTACGACATAATGTGCATGAAATAGCCCAATCTTGGTCTCAACCAATCGTGGTTTCAACCAATTTTGGTCAACCAATCTTGGTCTCTATCCAGGAACTTGATCTCAACCTGATTCTTGATACTTCATTCGGCAATTAATCAATCGTATTGAACTAAAAGCTTACTTATACGACTGAATCTTGATCTTCATCTCACTAAAATATTTTCTAACTGTCATCCTTTTAACAACCCTGGCTGGTCCCTGATCGCTTCTTTGTAGGCTGCCATCAAAGAAAGCATGAAAGAAAGAAAGAAATTGAGTAGAATTTATTAGCGTCTAATGGCTAGATCAGAATTTATTTTAATTTATTATTGTTATTTAGTTTATTTTATATCTAGATTAGAATTTATATCATTGCATATATTCGGTTGTTGATGTTTATCATTATATGCAATATTTTAAGTAACTGGAATTATGTGACACATTTAGTTTATATTTATTGCATGAATCATTATGTTCTGAGTCCAGCCATATCTGTAAATGGTGGGGGTGATTAATGCTTATTTATCAGGCTACACATGCGTGTATTTACTTTGCAATAGAAGTTTAATTTACGTCGATCCAAAGAGAAATGAATTGGCAAATTGTATATAAAATATAGGATATCCTATATCCTATATAAAACTCACACTGTTGCTTAGCCTAATAGTTTTGTCAGAGATAACAAAATTTTGTTTAAAGCACAAGAAAACACATTTTTAGGACTAATGATCATTTTTCCGCTGGATTCAAGGGGATGGGAGCGCAATAGGAACTAATAAAGGTGCACGAAACAACCGGTGAATGCTCAGTTAATCCTGCCCTTTTAAAAGTACCATTCAACGCTCTTAAATATTTTTGCACAGTAGGTTGTTCGTTTGTGCATAGCCACGAGGAAGTGCGCAAGTCGATAGAGGCGCTGGATAAGATTCTCGATCGGTATGACGGCGATGGGGACAGCCTGGATGAGGCGGGAGGGGTCGTGGGGGGCGGTGGGGACAGGAAGTACTCTCTGCCTAAAGCCGACACGGCGGCCCAGCTTCTGGCTTCATGCATGACCTCGGGAGGAATGGCTCATCGACTGCGCAAAAGCATTGGTCGGTAATTAGTAATGACCAGTGCCTCATCTAGGTCACAAAAACAAATCGCCATTTACTGGCCAAATTTTTTTTTTTAGCCAATTCCATTCTGTCAGCTCTGTTCTGTCTGGGACATTGGAATATATAAGTTTTTTGCTCTATTCATCACTCTAGAATCCGTAATTGAACTTTTGAGGACAAAAGATGAGTAAAATATGTGCCAAAGGCTTTTGCCAAATGGAAAAAAAATTGCCAGCTACCAATTTTTTTATCTTTTGGCAACTTGCAGGCAGATCAAGCCCTGCTGATAACACAGGAATAAGGTAAAACTGAGTTTTAGCATTTTAGGAAATAATAATTAGGTGTATAAATAAAGGAATTAATTAAGTCATGTTCCCTGCTTTCTCACACGGGTCGCAAGATACACGAAAGCTTCGGAGGAAAGTTCCACTGAATCTGACCTTATTTTTTGCTCATTTTTTGGGATAATTATAAGAATTTCAAACCAAAGAAATTTTTGCTATTATTTTTGTTTAAATTATTCGTCAAATTTGTCAGATATTTTCTCTCGCGTTACTGCGAACTACTCGGACTGCATAATTATGTTTATTTTGTTTTCATTTTCATGCAATTATTTTGGTCGGATTTCACTTTCTTGAGATAACAAAAAAAAGTTGTACTGAAAAGTAGTACTTGAGATGTAATTCAATCCCCTTGAAAATTTAGAAAGTGAAAATTTTGTTTGACACAAATTTCTGACACAAAGCTCTATCTGCTCACATCACTAGATAGGAGGAGTTATGGTAAAATTACACCTTTCGGCCAAAACGAAGGAAGCGGTCAAAACGAAGGAAGTCTTGTCGTTAAGGTCGTAGAGACGCCGACTGCTTGCGGTCGTTTTGTCGTGACGCGCGCACCTGGCGTTCAAACTAGCCTCCAAAACGAACGTCTTCAACTAGCCACGCCCCCTAGCGATTGAATATAATTATTGCGCAATTATTATTGTCTGGTCAAGATTTTGGGCTC
>JAQIWG010001261.1:0-25482 GCA_034695025.1 Chamaedrilus cognettii
TTAAGTATATTATATATATTTTAGATAATTGCAGTGCTGTGGGAGACTCACAGCCAAGGGAAGTTTAGGGAAGGCCAACCTTTAAGCTAGAATGGACATGTATATATGTAAAACTATGGAAGAGGGGTGTGCCAGCAGGCCGAGCCTAGGGTCAGCAAGTCTGAATGTAAACAAAACGTCAGCGGGCGATAATATAGGCCGTATGCATTTCTAGTTTGAGAAGACGACAGGGATGTTGAAAATCGCTGCACAGTAGCTAAAATATGTCTAAATTAGTTGACAGATGGGTAAGCCTAAGTTTTAGTGTCGTTTAGATAGCAGGGGAGGTAAATAGGGATGTTTGGAGTGGTTTTGAAAATGACGTATATTAAGCTAGGAAAAACGTCTTATCTGGCTAGCGGCAGAAACTTTCTCCATATACCGCGCTGGACACTCCTGTGAGATCGCGCTGCTTCGGCTACGCTCAGATCTCATCGCAGCCTCGGACGCCGGCTACATCTCGTTGATCGCAATGCTGGCCCTCAGCGCCGCGTTTGACTATGTCGATCACGACATCTTGTAAGAGCGTCTGCATCGCAACTATGGACTATGTGCCAAATAGTGGGCTGGCTCTAGTCATACATGATAGGAAGGATGCAGTCTGTCAAGTGCCACGCGGATCTGTCGTCGACCTCCGTGCTGCTCAGCGGCGTCCCTCAGGGGTCCGTTCTCGGACCAATGCTCTTCATCGCGTACACGGCGGAGATCTTTCAAGTCATCCGGAGCTGTGGACTCGGTGGTCACGGATATGCAGACGACACACAAGCTTACGGTGGCTGCAAGCCGTCTGATGCCATGGATCTGCGCTCCAGTGTGCATCGATGACGTCACTGCATAGATTGCTTCAAGCTGACTAAAGCTGCACAAGACGGAGCTTATGTGGTGCGCCACCAGTCGAATCCAGCACCATATCGACATGTCGCCTCTCATCGTCAGCCACGCATCCATCAAGCCACAGTCAAAGATTCAGCTGCTGATTCAGCGACTTATCCATGACCTCCCATGGTAGCAAGACGATCAGCGGATGTTTCTATCAGCTTTGTCGACTCAAGTCGATCCGTCGCTTGCTCCCCATCGAAGCCACAAAGATTCTGATCAGTGCCCCGCTGTGACAATCAAAACGGTCTTTTCGCTGCGATGCACAAAGCTCCAGAGTGCACGAGTGTAGATCGGCTACAGCGCGTTCTCACCGCATCGGTCAGACCTATCTACGGGGGCGCACGGACCGACCACGTCACTCTCCTGCTGCGAACCGGGCTCCACTGGCCGCGATTCAGCCAGCGCATCACTTAAAAACTGCAACTGTTTTAACTTTGTCATCCGTGGAGTCGTATCTTCTCCCCCTATCATTGGGGAAGGTCGCCTAACACGGAACGGCTCCTAAGACGGAATTTTGTTATTTGAGGTACTTCAAAGCGAGTTTCAACTACAGATCAAAGTTTATTCCATACTCTTTCTCTATCCGAGTCGATACACACAATATCGCGCGATTCATCGATCCAACAGTTAGCAGGGAATTTCTTTAAGTTTTTTGTTAAAATCTTAACGATATTTTGCACATTATATTTTGGTATTTTGGCGTCGACCATAAAAGTTAACAAAATTTTATGATGGCCATTTTGTGCGTGATTAGTGAGACTTTCTAGCGTTGCCAATCTTGAGCAATAATGCAACTGCATCGTTGCGACATGTACAAATAAGCAAATTTTGGCATTGGCGCCTAAGATGAAAAAAGTTGATAAGCAGCAGACTGGCTATATTTCTGGAACACGTGCCAGAGACACTGCAGTGTATTCTTTACTATTCTACTATTCCTTAGCATAGAAACTTGCTTGTCTTCAGTAATATCTGTAACATTTATTTATTGCGGTTTCATCTTTGGCAACCGGTGGTTAACCTTAGTTGCACCTATTCCTTCAGTTCATCGCAATCTTTTCAACATTTTTCTCGTGCTCTATCTGTTTCCTTTGTAACGCTTCTCGCCCATCAACGTCATCGTCAGAGGATCCGGATCCTATTGGCATTAGCTTGTACTCAATGCCAATAGCGTATCTACTACCCTTCCCCACTTCCGCTCGCGTCATTGATTGATTAGGCCTGTTTTGAAACGAACGAAAACAAAAGACAGAAAGCGAATTCGCATTTCCATGCTGTCTTCTCGCCATTCCTTACTCAACGCGCTATCACAACTAGATGTGATACATGTGTGACTAACATATGACTAAACTACCATGTGACTAAACTATGATATTGTGTAACTATCACAACTACGCTGAATATTGCTAATATTGCATTGCTATAAAAACTTGAGGATACTTGCGGAATTAACATATCGAAGATAACCAATCATTCCTGATCAACAGGTTTATCATTCACTTTGGCAACCTCTTCCACAGTCCAAGAGCCTAGTCCATTACTGATGCCGCGAAACCGTGTGTGTGATGTGAGTTACCACGATTCCGCTAGGGGATTATTATTTGGGATTCTGTAGGCTACATAAAAGGTTTAATCAAGCAATGTATGCCTGAATATCGAGCGGGTCTACAATAATTTTCTACTTTCTTAATTACTTCTAGTTTACTACGATTCTTGACTGATCTAGTGCCATAATTGATATTAGGCAATATTAGGATATTGTTTTCACATCATTTTAGATGACAGCATTTAAAATATGTTTATCGCCTATATCGAGTGACTCACAATGAATTGCAATGAACTAGACTTACATATCGTCTGAAATACTTTGCGAACTACAATCGTGCTCAAGATCTTCTTTCGTCTGATCAAGTCAGAAAGCTGTCCTGCGAGCGGCATTGTCACCATGTCAATCATGTATGGAAAGCAGAGATATAACCCATTCTAAATCAACATAAAGTAGTCACAGATGTTTACGTGATGATCATTGCCATCAGAAACTAAATGCTAAAGTTGTAAGTAATAAAAAGTAACGTGCGCAGTGCACAAGATACAAATCGCAATATACACGTTGGGCCAATATATTTAAAATATATATAGATATTAGAGGATAATACTATCCTACTATACTAATACTATTTACCTACTATACTACAAATCATACTAATAAATACAATACTAAAATAAAAATCACACCATATTACAATTTCATCATAAATTGAAGACAACTCCTTATAACTCGTATTATAGTAAAAATCCGTAAGTTAGAGTTTTCCTTTAGTGGTCGGTTTTTATTTTCATTTGCTGCTTTATCAAGTAGGCAACCGGACATAATAGACACAGACGACCGGATAGGAGTCTGTACCTGGATATAAGTTTTCTGGATTAGATTAAAATTATCCTGCTTCATGTCCATGACATTGTATGCATTATGTACTAAGCTTAAAACGTTTTGATGACGATAATTGTGTACTTACTGCACGCTGTGCACGTTCCAAACTGCAAGTTTCTTAAAAACACTCTATTGTGGATGCAGTATTGCAGCGCTTCTTTAGAATTTATTGCAATGGAAATGCTGCGATGTTTGATGTTTGCGCAAACGTTGACTGTATCCAGCGATAGTTCTGAATTATTCCATATCAGGTTAAGAGCACAAAGTAGTCGGTTTGGGCTCAGAATAAACATAGAAAATACCAAGGTTATGACCATAGAGAAGGAACCAGAAGTACTAGGCATTACCATCGATGGAAAAGAATTAGAACACGTGGACAGATTTACTTATCTGGGAGCAACGATATCCGAAGATGGAAGCGGTGAGGCTAAGGTGAGGATAAAGAGAAGAATAGGATTGGCAGCAGGCGCCTTCGGAAATCTAACTACCCGCCATATGGAACTCCAAAAATGTGACAATACAAACTAAAGTAAAAGTATATCGAACTATGGTTGTCCCAATATTCCTGTATGGTTCGGAGTGTTGGACGCTAAAAAAAGCAACGAAAGGACACTATTGACCACGGAAATGAGTTGGCTTAGGAGAACGTTGGGTGTGCCAGGACTGCAGAGAATCAGAAACGAAGTAATCAGACTTTGGCAGAAAATATCACTGGTGCAAAAAATACAAGAAAGACGCCTCAAGTGGCATGGACACGTCTTCGGAATGAGCCAGGAACGACTGCCCTACCTAGCTCTGCACACATATACATGGTGTCAGAGGCCAAGGCAGACCAAGACAAAGATGAATCGACAACATAGCGGAGGACCTAGAACAGAAGGGCATGTCAATGAACAATGCCATAAGGGCGATGTCTGACAGGGATTCTCATTCGCCCCGATCGTCGCTCTTAGAGGTGACGGACGGACCAAAAGAAGAAGAGGTTAAGAGCAAGGCTACGTTGTAAAGTGCTAAATATTAAGTCACATTTGATTTGCATATATTTATGCATTCTCTGTGTCTAATATGCATGTTTGCTCGAGTATAAAACTAACGTTTGTTTTATTTAAGCGCCGCCGTGTGATCTATGACCACTGTGTTTCATGGTACATGACCGCTCTGTTCATTATTCCTCTTTGGTGATCATTTTGGCGACAAAATGCTGCGTTGCGTAGATACAAAATCCTGCGTTGCGTGGCTACGAAATGCCTCGGATCATGATCACCAAGTATGTACTTCATTGTGTTCGATATCTCGAGTTGTCTGAAATTTTATCGCAATAACAAAAGCAGCATCTTAGTCCAAACACCCTATAACGTATACAACGTATCACAACGTAGCAAGGTAACACCCTATATAACAATGTATAAAACAACGTATAAGTCTGCAAATAACACAACTTTGAACAGGTTAGCCAAAATAACGAAAAGCCTTGCTCTGCGTTTTAAGAGCTTTTAACATATTTTGAGAAAGAATTTAGGTAACATCAATACTATACCATGTTTGATATCCTTCTTAATTAATTAATCAATTTAATCTAATTCGTCAATATGCAACACAATTACTTTGACCTTAATACCTTAATGACCTTAATACGTTTTCATTCAAAAACTATAATTTGTGCCACAATGTGCCACAGGATTGGAATAAAAGTGTAAAAATGACCTGGTTGTGAATAAAAACTCTGTCGTCAGGACGCAGCACACATAGAAAGGTGGTTTATACCACCTTTCTATGTGTTCTGACGACATGTTATTTATAGCCTCGTCAAACATATAAAGCAGACGGAGTTGGAATTTGCGCCGTCATGACTGCAAGTCGCGTTGCGAATAAGTTCCTGCAACTTTCTGAAAGGTTCTGCGATATACTGGACAAGTACCACACGGATTTGCATCGTCGTCAGGATCATAGTTTTGTGCCTCACGGGTGTAGCGCTTATCGTCTACGATGCATAAATTGGTCGTGCGAGAACTGGAAAGTTCTGATTCTTTCCAGGAATTCGAACTGTCATCATTCAAGCGTGACGCTCTGGCATGCTGCATAAAGGTAAGGGCAAACTACCGGCTGCGTCGCAGTGCTAAAGCAGAGGTAACCTGAAACTCAGTGTTGGGCGCACTGACTGCTGTCGGTATTCTGCACTACCGCGGCAGGCGTGGGGGGCGGAACACTTAGCGGGAGCTATTGGTAGTGAACGATGCTTTCGATGACCTGAAGAACACTACAGGGGTGAGTGTGACAACGGGGACGTGGCACAAGGACTCTTCGTGTGTCTACTCTCCTGTCTCAGTTCGTCACTATGCTACCTTCACACGTCATCGAAGTAATAAATTAAGCGCCGTGCCAGCACTCGGACATAAATGGACCCACTGTCCACGTGGCTTCTCGACTGAAAAAAATTAATTTGGACACCAGTGAATTAAAGAACTAACAATCAATCTCAAATCTTTTCAAATCTCTTCAAATCTCTGGAACGAGAAGTTTCTAAGTAAATAATGGAACACCTTAACAAGCATGATCAAAATCACAACACATAGCATCTTTTCAATTGTACAAATATACAGAGCCCGTGTCTCTGGATTTGTGGTCGAACCCTGTCGGGGCGGCAGCTCTGCTGGTCACGTGGAACAGCGGCTGGCTGGTCACGGAGATGGACTGGGGGAGCCGGGTTCGGACTCGGCATGGGGCTGACGACGACGACGATGCGCCGGATCTGCGCACCAAGATGCTTAAGTGTCTCGACGACGTCACTGTCTGGACTGTTCCAAATCGATTAAAGCACAATCTCGATAATACGAAGCTTATGTGATGTGCTACCTGCCGTATCAGCATCATATTTTGATGTCGCCTTTCATCATGGGCCAAGCGGCAATCAAGCCACAGTCCAAGGTTCAGCGGCTGGGTGTTTCGCTGGAAACCGACTTGTCCATGTCCTTCCATATGAGCAAAACGATCAGCGGATGTTTCAATCAGCTCCGCCGACTCATGCCCATCTGTCGCTGGCTCCCCACCGAAGCCCGAAACACTCAATAAGGCCCGATATTGAGCAGATTATTCCTGCTGAGACAATCAAACCGTTTATTTTGCGGCGTGGCAGAAAGACAGGATGACCGTTTACAGCGAATACTCAACGTATCGACCGGGCGTACTGAAGGAACCGTTTATATACTGGTCCTTTGATCACTTTGCATTGTGAAGCCCCCTAGATTTGTCCTGAACATGTAATGGCGCTATAGGAAATCGACTTGGTTATTATTATTATTATTAAAGTATGAAGACTAAAGTATTGCTGAATACATGAAGCTGCAGGGTGGGTACCAACCTCCCTGATGTTATACTTGAGGACGTCCTTCATGTAGAACGGAAGCATGATACTCGTGAAGAGAAACCAAGTGTTGCACGTTTGTGCGACGAGAATGGCCCAGACTGCAGGACTCGAAATAATCTTGAGCCAGGGTACCGGCGGGCGCTAGACAAAAAAAAGTTAACTTAGTATTCAATTAGCACTACCTTCAGCACAATGTTCGTAGATTAGATTTTTTTTAACAATACAGAGTAGATGAACTGTGAAAGAATTGGAATGGATTTGCGTCAGAAAACTGACACTTTTACAAATAATTCGCTTGAGGTTAAGAATAAGTTTCGGATGTCAGCGAAGATTTCAGTAAATATTATAGCTTCAGAAGTCAGATTAAAATGGGTTTCATTTACGGGAGAGACAATTTTTATCATTTACGGGAGAGACAATTTTTAGTGTTGATGCAATTCTGGCTTCGTTTACAAGGAACACCTGCAGACCAGGGAACAAAGAATGGACTTGTAGCCCAGAGATCCCTTGGCGAGTCGTAAAAGGCGACTAAAGAAGGGTTGGCGGTTCTGTGCCGGTTCTCTTGCACAAAACCGGGAAGTATATAGTAGTCTTTCTTCACACCTAAACTGTTGTTGGTGCTAAATTTAAAAAAAAAACACCGTTCACAAAGTCAGCTTAAATGAAAGGGATCCCATCTATTCCAGATAAAAATTGTTTCAAGTTTGATCGACTACATTTTTTCTTCCTAAGGGTGCAGTGGAGACGTCAAAATCAGGGTGCCCTTTTGTGGAGTGCGTTTACAGAAATCCATACACCAAACGAAATTTGTACAATTTAGTAGTTATATAGTATATACGAAGGTCTTTCAAAGTAAAGGGGCCTTCAGGACCCTGGGTCTCCAGTAGTAACTACTAATATATGATACAATGGACAAATGGACCCTGCAGACCTATTTAATAATAAAATATGTCTGAACTGGTCCTTTGACGCAACAACCCTCACTAGGATCATTTTTCGTCCCACTGTGCCCGATTCCGATCCTGGGGCCTCTCGGGTTCAAATTCATTCGCGCTCCACGAGACTCCTTTGTGCTTCCAAAGGGGCCCATAGGGCTTTGATGGCGCCCCAAGAGGGTTAAAGGAGCCTTAGAGGATTCCAAAGGGGCCCCAAGGCCTTGGAGTCCATGTAGGCCACTGCGGTCTTTGGAGCTCTGAGGTCCGTTCGGTGCCCTGGGATTCCATGTAAATGTAGGTATGATTGGATAATCAATGGAAAGACAATAAAAATCACGTTGTGCTTCAGGAAGTGAATTATGAGGCTTTAGGTAAGTGTCCAAATTGACTCTTAAAGACAGTTATACTCCTTATCCACTGATACTCATACTTATACAGCTAATATTTCTGTGAAATTCCCGCATCACGTGCGAACAAAAATATTGTGTCGATATCTTCTAAATTCGATTCACACAAAATTTAGAAGATTCGTTACAAAATTTTGTGTAGCTGATTCAGAAATGAATCGATAAAGCACTGATATATGAACCGAGCTTTACCAAACACACGTATAGATCTTGCTTACATGTATAAATTACAGTACAGATCATCGCATTTTGGGGGAAAAACATTGTAAATGTACCTTAATGAGAGCACCCGTGCCGGTACTTGATTTTATGTATGCTTTCTCGCGCTCACTGATTCGAGGGTGTTCGTCGGGCGAGCTGAACACGAGCAGATTCCAGAGAATGTAAAAAACAAATCCCGCAATGCCTGTACAGAAGAACTAATTACAAATTTATCTAGTTAAATTGGAATATGCCTGTATCATCGTCTCATATGTAAGGTAGCAGAGATCAATTTTAACAAAGAGATGTCTCGTTGAAACTAGAATGTAAATTCTACAAAATGTGTGTGCAGAATATAATTATGAAGATGAAACTTGGCCAGCGAAGGTGCAGGATGTGCAGAGACTAGAAAGTACAGAGAGGATAATGGTTGGATGGATGTGTGGAGTGTCGTTAATGAACAAGTGTCGACGCAACGATTTGAGAAAAAGGCTTGGTGTCGCATGTGTAACACGGATATGATGAGAAAGGGATGACAGCGGTGATTTTGGCATGTGGAACGGATGAACGAGGAAGATATAGATGTATTACGTATTATTATATTATGTATTATAATATTGTATATATTGAGAAAAGGAGGGGAAGGAAAACATGGAGGGAGGCAGTGAAAAATGATATCAAGGAACGCGGCATGAGTAGAGATGGCAAAGAATCGGGAGTTGTGGGCGAGTCTCGTCGGGGGATATGTCCAACCTGTGTGCTAGCACAGAAAAGTGGACGCAAAACGTAAATGATTACGATGATGATGGCTTAGATTCGCCCTTCCATGAATATCCTATAGAATAGTAGAGAAAGCACAAAAGCAACATGCCAAAAAGAAAAAGAAAACCTTCAATTAGTAAACATATACTATGATTACATATAATACAACATTGTTCATTTAGTAGAATTCTGTTGTCAATGTCTATGACGTTATATACTATCATGTAAATGATAGTATATAAGTTGAAATGAGTTGCTACTCGGTCAAGTTAGCAATAACTAGTTGACATAATAATCATATAATATTATTTGAGACTCTTTGTCCCCGATTTCAATTGCGTCATAGCTAAACTATGTCATAGCAACAACTGTTTGATAGGATTGAATTAATTTTTGAGTGCTCCATCTATACTTTTCAGCCAAATGCATTATTATAAACATATTTTTATTATCATGCATGGATGTTGCCCAGTAGCGAATTGCTTGAAGAGCCCATTTTAGTGAAAAGGTCCATCTACACAATACGTAGAGACGCTTGAAAGCATGCTACGCACAGCATTTGAAATATCCTCAGAAGGTAAGAAGTCAGACAGTGCTTCCATCGAATCCTGTTGATATTTGACTAATTAAATTTTTTATAAGGGAAATAAAAATTAGCTGGATGAAGGCGTTCATTTTTAAAGCAGATGAAACATCACCGTAAATGTCATCAATTGACACGACGGAAACGTGAAGCTACCAACTTCTTAACCAGAAGTCGTTGAAGAGTCAGGAAAACAATTGGCTTAAAGCTAATTCTACGTCAGAATAAGCAATCTTGCTGCCATTAACCAGCAATCAGTAAGTGCATCCGGTGATCTCGTCATCCTGTGTCGTCCGGTCGATTAGGACCTTTGGTGACCTCCACGAGTTTTCTTCTCCATCCGTGACGCTCTCATACTGCTTCAATTATCTCCTAGATCGTCATTCCCGTGCACTCCCGGATCTCGTCTAGCCACCGCATTCTTGGCCTTCCTCTGTGTCATGATCGGCGGAATGAACACTAAGGTATTTTTCCTTTTTCTAATCCTGATACATTTTGAAGGATTCGTAGTTCGCAATGTATTTTGGTCTAGGGGTTATAATTTGATGTTTGTAACCAGTGTTTGATTTATAATCCACACTTCTCTGTCACCCTTTTAGACAAGTGAGTTACAGTAAGACACTGTAAGATAAGCCACAGTACTGGAAGTTACAGTAAGATAGCAAAGAAGAATTTAATACTATTATTTAAACTATTAGTATCAACAATGGATATGAGTATTAATTTGTATCAAGCAACGTCTCAAACAAAATCATAGACTCGCAAGAAACAGTGGGCATGATGCCAGCAGGTACCAGCAGGTACGTGCACGGGGAGAACAACACCTGACTTTAGCAACGGGCAAAAGAACTCGTCGTTCGAGAACAAGCAGTAGCCTACGTTTCTCAAGACCAGTTTCTATAAAGCAACACTAGCGATCGATAGTCTTCTCCTCCTTGTCCAGGCCTAGAGTAACAGGCGCGAGGGGTTTTTATACCCAGTCTGGTAGGTGACGCCGCTACCCAGACTCAAACTGCTGGAACATTCCACAGCAAGCTAAGAAGCCCATCTAACCACACAACGACACTTGACCAAGCACAATGGGTTAGATAAAATCAAGTATGAAACACAATTATCAGGCCGTAGCTGAATTAGTAGACCGGATAACAGCATACGGTAGGGGGGCGGGGGGTCAACCCCCTTGACTGACTAGCAAGACTTGACACTCTGCTTCTCTTTTCCAAGAATTCTCTTCCCCCATCTCCATCATGACATCCTTCTCCAGCCCCTCCTCTCTCATTACGTCTCCAAAATATACTGGTTTCTGTCTGGCGACCTGGTCAACAAGTAGAATCGAGACAGCATCTGCTTTAAACTTTAGGCCGGTGTCACCGGATGCACTTGATCACAGAACGAATATCTCCATCATCAGATTGATATATTTGTTCTGTAATCAAGTGCATCCGATGACACCGGCCCACAAAAACCTTGCACCTCAAAGCCAGCGAAGAATTCGAACAAATTGAAAGAAGCTGGTAACTAAAGAAAAGTTACTTTAGTTTTGTTAGGTAGCTTAGTTTGGTCGTGGTTGAACCGGAACTATCTTAATGTGATCAACAGCACAATGGTTGACTATGGACTAACCAAAATCGGGGGCACAGCCTTCGGGCCAACCGCGGACAAACGCCGTCGGTAAATCAGCCGTGAAGTGAGAAGGGGAAGAAAAAGATTGGGTGTGAGAATAGGAAGTGTCAAGAAGGTCAAGTGATCAGTTTGATGTGACAGCTTGCCTGCACTGTGCAGGAGGTTTGGGTCTTAAGCTCCGCTCTAGCTGAAAGATAATTCAATTTCTTGGCTTAAAAAGTCATCGGGTGACACCGGTGACACCGGCCAGAGCGTGCACTATAGGGTTCTGGTATCCAAGAAACCTGGTAGAGTAAATCTATGACTACCGGACCTTCCACCGGTTGACCCGGGCGTTTTTTTGGCCTCCTGCCTCCCCCTTTCACTTACCTCGATGCCCGCTCGTCTCAACTACAGTATTGCAGCACGGTATGCTCAGTTTGCGCAGTGCGTGTTTTGCTCGGTCTGCACGGTTTACGTGGTCTGTGCGATTTGCGCGGACGGAGCGGTCTGCCAGTAATTGTTGTGTGGGCATTGTTGGATTGGTGCCAATAATTGCGGATTGATATTTTAATGCACTGTTCAACAGTTTAAACAAATAGATACCGGAAGAGGTATGGGGCAGCTTTGAAGGGCAGATTTGACTGTCCTGCAAATTGAGCAACTGATCGGTGGAAAAGAGATCGGGGTGTCAAGCCTGCAAGGCGCGCGGCGCAAGTTCACACGCCGTTTTTGCACGAACATGCTCATTTATTCACAAGCACACGCACGACCGACTTCGTCGCTGGGACGAAGTCAGTCGTGTGCGGTTCGATTGAGACTTGACTCCTGGGCAGCAATGGAGGGGGGTTATATGTTCGGACATGACATTAAACTGTGTCAGACAACCCTGCCTCTGCTGCCACCATTGGGCACGTTAGACGGCACGAAGAGAATACGGACCGTAAAAAATGTTTTAGCAGGCCATGGTCAGAGCAAAACACGTTCTTGTACTCTTGCACTCCAGTGTCTTTGAGACGATGCTCGGATGGTAGTGACGGCTGTTAGCTGCGGCAGGGGAGGTGGGGTCCCAGCTTGCGGGCCCGACCTCGAGGGAACCAAAACCGTGGACCGATTTTGGTTACGTGTCAGCTTGCTGCCCTCGGTTTCCTCACTTGATGGTCGCTCAACTCCCGATTCCCCTCATGGAGTCGGGGCAAGTGAGAACGTGTGTTTGTGGCCCCATGCGTCCAAACTGTGCACGAAAAATGGACGGGTAGCACGAAAATGATGATGATGTGTTGAGAGTTTAGTAGTGTCGAGTGTTGCGTAGTATCTAAGTTGCGATGTTACCTATTTGGGAAAGTTAGGGGTGTTGTATTTGAGAGTTCTGTGCTCTGTTTTTGCGGGACAAGTGCGGTAGCGCCCCTTGAGTTGCCGTATCTGGCTCCGTAAAACGCTCCAAAAAAGAATTAAGAAATATGCCGAAGAAGCCGTTGCAGAGGAACAGGCAGGCCTTAGGCCCAGCCGCAGTACAATGGACCGCATATTCGCAATACGATTATACAATACATTTTATGATATGACATTTTATGATACAATTATCTGAAACATATATTGAATACAACCAAACCTTGTGCAACAACTTCATTGAACATCAACAGCATCTGGGAGAAATAGTTGTGGCATATCTTATGAGCATATGGAATACCGGACAGACTTTGCAAACTAATAGTAAATACTTGGATTACGAAAAGTTTATAAGTGCAGCAGTTAGAGTCAACAACACACTAACAGACTGATTTAAAACTGCAGTCGGTGTAAGGCAAGGTTGTACACTATCACCAGACCTGTTCAACCTGGTACGCTGAAATGACACTTGCACTCAGGGATAAAGTCGCTGGAGTCCAAATGAGCTGAAAAGACAACGAACAACCTAAGATTTGCTGATGATATAGTTCTGACGACTGAATCCAAGGCGGATCTACAACGAATAACGGATAGTGTTGCAGGACAAGGTTGCGATCCATCTTCGTCTTGGTCTGCCTTGGCTAAGTTCTCGCACCATGTGTTTTAGTGTGCTGCGCCAGGTAGGGTAGTCAATCCTGGCTCATTCTGGAGACATGTCCAAACCACTTGAGGCGTCTTTCTTGTATTTTTTGCACCAGTGATATTTCTTGTCCAAGTCATTGCCTAATTACTTCGTTTCTGATTTTCTGCAGTCTCGACACACCCAACCCATTTCCGTGGTCAATGATTTCCTTTCGTCGCTGTTTTTCAGGGTCCATCACTCCGAACCATATAGCAATATTGGAACAACCAAAGTCTGATATATACTTGCATTTTAATTTGTATTGTCACATTTTTGGAGTTCCATGTGGTAGTTAGATTTCCGAAGGCGTCTGCTGCTAGTCCTATTCTTCTCTTTATGTCGTCATCATCGCTTCCGTCTTCTGATATCGTTGCTCCCAGATGTGTTAATTTGCCAACTGTTTTATTTCTTTTCCATCAATGGTAATGCCCAGTATTTCTGATTTCTTCCTTACGATCATAACCTTGATCTTTTCTATATTTATTCTGATACCAAACCGACTGCTTTAGTCGATTCGGGCCACTACAAATTAAAAAGCAGGCCAGTAGAGCTTAAAGGTCGAGCCAAGGCCCGACCGGGCCCTTAAGATGCAGCGCGGCGCCACTATGTGTGTGGGGAGGTGGAGGTATTTGACGTCGTGACAGCCAGTCAACTAAATTCAGTGACTGCAGCCATTTAGCCAAGGGAGATGATGTAATCAAATTTTTTAATTCAAAAGATATATCATTTACTTAAAATAAATTTTTGTGTTGAAAAATATATGTTCTGGACTATTGAACTCCTCCTCCCCTCCTTCAAAAAATATCCTCTCAAACCCCTGGCGGTTTCTGGAGCTTCGTTTGGGAGCCCCCGGGGGCCCCCAAAGGGGGCCTTCGACCACATTTGGAAAAATCGAGCCTGTGCTCTCCACGATGCTGGTGAGGGTTCAAAAGAGGCTTCCAAGGGGCCCCGAAGGCGCTTTGAAAAAGCCACAAAGGGGCCCTGTGCCCAAAATTAGCGTTGTGCCCCAAAGGGGGCCTGTGCGCCAAAGAGCCCCGTGCCCCAAAGGGCTACCAAGGAAGCCCTGAAAAGCTAATAATTGTGCTTAATAATGAGATTAGTTCGTTTCGACGTCTAATGACATCATCGGGGACCTCTGGGGATCCCTGAAATTGACCCTGAGGCCCCTAATATTTAGATTCTGGGGCACCAAAGAGCATAAATCGGCCCAAAACGGAGTATAGAGAACCCCAAGGTAGCTATGGGGCCTCGTTACGCTTCGGAGGGTGCAACTCTAAATCTTCTTTAAATGATGGTGAAGGGACCCGCAACCTCCCACAGAGGCTCCCAGGGCTTGAAAGGCTTCCCGTGGCCTGAAGGAGTTCCCAGATCGCCGAAGGAGCCGGCCAGGGGCCCGGGTGGGTCGCAAGGGGCTCTCGGAGAGACCTCATAAGCTTTTCATAATGCTGGTTGAGGCAATGTTGAGTTGAGGCAAGGATACCCCGCTCGTGAGGGTTCAAAGAGGGCGCCAGTGGGTTTATTGGACGCCACAGGGTTCCTTCCTCCAAGACAAGATACATATAATAATCAAGGTTTTTTGACGTCCAATCCAATGCATTAGAGGCAATTAAGCCTTAGCGCCGTGCCCATATTAACTCAGGTTAGACTTTTTTATTGGAGTGGACTTCTATAGGCTGCTGCCCTTCCTGTCGCCAACCAGAGTAATAAATGAGCCTGAACGATGATTATCATGCTAGCAACACTTGTGCGCTTAACAGCCTTGCTTAAGGGCCTGTAACGCAAGCATGGTTTCATAGTTGCTGGGTTGCCAGACTCGAAACCAGGTCTCTGGACTCTCCGTCGCCTTAACCAAGTCGCCTCACCACAGCGTTTTAGTATTTTAAAGTAAACATTATGACTCAGGTCACTTAATGTGAAATATTTGGTTGCCTAGAAATTTATTTCAATATGGAAATTACGATGTTGTTATTTCAATTATTTCTGCTGTACATTAGGCATAAGTCTTTATGGCTAAATGTCTCATGACGGCCAGATGCCCTTCCTCACGCCAACTGGAATCAATGACTTAAAATAGCTGACATGCTACTTGATCAAAATGCTCCAAATGATAATTTCTGGCTTAACTGGACCAAGACTGCATCAGTGAATTAGTTAAAATGGCCTATTTGCAGGCGAGTTGTAGGACTAAATACATTGAATGAGGTTTTTTTGGATTGGCCCTATATCAAATTTTGTTACTTCCATCAATATCAGCTTAAATTCAAAATTTGGCATTCTTTGCTTCAATTTGCGCACTTTTTTGCCTAGCTGTCTGACTAATTCTACTGCCTTGATTTAATAAGTTGTCTAGTTGGTAACCATTGGCGATATCTGTGTATACTGTTGTACCAGTGCAGATTGTGCTTTTGTTTCTCATGCATATCGCATATTGCTTCTTGTTTTTAGTAATTAGTTTTTGTATTTTTCTAACGCCTTGCATAGTTTTGATTTCATAATCATTCCGTCTCTGGAGGATCAAGGGAGCCAAGACCCCTCGCTTCCCTTTACATCAGGTCCCTGGGCTTCGGGATCCGATTGGGGATATACATTAAAATGCACTACATTCAGTACCTGAAGCATTAATAATTTTGAGACAAGAATACTTTCAAACACAGGGAAAATACTTTCAACACAAATAATGCTATATAACACGCGTAAAACCTCCAGCATTACATAGGGCCCATAGGCCTGCGTAGTCACAGACTCAGAAGCTGTACGTGATGAAGTGGCATCGACAGGGGATACTTTATCAGTGATAAGCGCTACAGCTTCCAACACTGTGTACGATAACGTTGAAGCTCAAATTACTTCTGTTCCCAGGAAACGATTCGTTGCAAAAACTCAATTATCTACAGAACGGAACAAGTCAGGCAGATACTAAGAAAATTTAAACATAGGTTGTCCATTGTCATCAACTGCAGTTGAACAAGGGGCAGAGTGACGTCCACGACAGTTCGCTTGCGGAACCGGAACCTTCTTCGGAACTCCTCCTCTTCGTAGAACGTCAGTGGATCGTTGAGATCCCACAGGGATCCGTCTTAGGGAGCCGGCGCGTCTGCTCCCTCGCCCGATCCATCGCTTCCATGTGCTCTAAGAACTCGTCAAACTCGGTGTCAGAATCTGACATGCGTGATCGTCAAGTTCTCTATGCACAGTGTTAAAGTATGATACATCAATTGGCAATATGCAATAAGCAAAGCTGCTGTCTTCTCAATGATATTTTACCTGATGATATTATACCTGCTTTCGGATATATAGGGCTAGGCGTTGCTTTGGCCCTTCGTAAATACAAACTTATTTATTTTGGTAAGGACACCATCATTATATAACTGAATATTGTCTAAAATGAATAGTACAAAATTCTAAATGCAAAATATAACCTAGTTGAGTAACTAGCCCCTAACGAATCCTATCAAAATAATAGAATCAATCTACCGCGAAACTTACCCCTGACACTATATAGACAATACAACAACTTTAGCCAAACGCGTACGGTTGTCCTAGACGGCCCAAACTAATGCACAGTTCTCGCATGTAGTTGCCGGCTGTAAACAAGATACGGCACTGACTACGGTATTCTAATTACAGCAGGCTTATAATGAGTGCGAAACGAGTTAGAACCGTATACTAATAGGTCTACCATGCAGTACGGAACAGTTACGCAAACTGCAATAATTCAAGCTACGCCTAAAATAGAGCATTCCAAATACAGACGATATCAATTTTAAAATTAAAATAATGTCAATTTCTGTACGTTACGAACCTGCGGAGGGGCAAGTGAAATTAAACTCGACTGCAAGTAAAACGACTGAAACAGTTTCCAGGCGATCAAACGGAGTGCCACACCCACTGACAACATTACAATAACACACCAGTGCGCATGCTCGATAAACCATACATAACCTCGACCTATATTTAAATGCAGCGATTTGATTGGTCAATCAAAGATCAAGCCATATTTTTTGGAGGAAGTGATTGATCCGCCGCTAAGGAACGTTCCTTAGCAAAGAAAGCGCCGTGGGACGTCTATAGAATCCACCCGTTGCTAAGCAAAGGTACTTCGCTTAGCCAAAGGTAAAGGTTTAGGTATACAAAGGAACGACTATAGAATTCACTCTTAGTCTTATCATTGGCTCACATAAATGTCATAGGTAGAGAGTCATTAATTTAATCAAAAATGGTCCGGAATGCATTCGGAGGAAGGGTCCAAGTTTTAAAAATCTAAGTGAACCTTTATAATCCGAAGATTCAACGCATGTTTGAAAGGCTGGTAAAAATCAGTTCACTGGTTGCTAGTCGATTAGTTTGAAAAATTCTGATGTAAAATTTTTAATTTGATACTGAGCGATATGAAGGAGCGAAGTATGAATAGAGCGATAGCAATGAATCGAGAGTTCTAGGGTGTCTCAACGTGGGAAACGTCCAACCTGCTCTATCACGGAAAAGTGGACCTAAAACATAATGGTCACGATGATTGGAAGCATATATTTTTATTCTCATCGGATAAATGCAATAGAATTATAGTATGACATAATAAGCCAATTTCAGAATCTTAATTTAAGTTATGAACAATAAGCGAATTTTCAAACCTGTGACATAAAATGACCACGGCCATCCATTGTCCAGCTCAATTTCACACATATATGGCGAGATGAGAAAAGCCACGATATTTCCTAAAGTGATTCCTGAAAAAAAGCATTGTATCTTACAGATCTCACTGCTACTGACACAAGATAAGAAACACAATGCAAAATTTTCAAATGCTAATTTTTGTGCCATCAAAATTTAACCAGTCAATCTATATCTATAAGCCGTTAATGCTGTCTGCCTCTGTGTGTGTGTGTGGGGGGGGGGGGGTGGATGGGTGTTGACCTATACGTTTCGCCCCCTGTGGTTAAATTTTGACCCAAAAAACACGAAATTAACTTGCAAAATGAGAATATGAACATTTGTCAAAGTTCTGAGTTAGTAGATTCATTCCATCAATACTTTATGCAAACTGTAAAGAAACGTGCCGGCTGCAAAAGCTATAAAACCGCAGATATCGCCGACGGCGACGTGACGAGTCACGAAAGCAATTAATGACTCACCCGCCGCGCGCCGCGAGACAGACTCAGCCTATCTCGCACGGGGGCGCAGGGGGGTTGCAGCTAGAGAGCTAGGGTAGCGTGTGAAACGAGGAGGGGCATGACTGTAGTCTCCAATGGAGTTGTCGCCTGTTTGTAGAGAACGGGGGGGGGAGGAGGGGGTGGAGGGGAGGGAAGGTGGGGGAGGGAGGGAGCGGTGGGAGGGAGGGGGGGGAGAGCTTGCAACGAGGAGGGTAGCTGACTTTCAGGAATCCAATCCATCTTAAGTGAAATTATTTTTTAGTATATGCTGCAAACTTGGTTACCTAAGCATAGTTTGTAAACAACGGGCAATCCCATAGCCTACATTATGGGCTGCTATAGTAAAATATTAGCCTACGCGTTGCAAGCACAGCGTTAAATTGATCTGTGGTCGCCTGTTTCGTCACTGTTCAAATTATTGAGAGCCTTGAAGTGTATTTTTTTAAGCCTATAAGCCTTTTGAGCAAGGCCTCCATCCATCTGTAGGCTAGGCATCATATGTTGCACTCATTTTTTTGTTCTCACATTCGCTTCCCTTCACATTTGTTTTCATATTCACTGACCATTCATTAATAATCATAAGGTATAATGAATTGTTACTCAATAAATAAAGGGTAAAACGATTGCTACAGCCTTCTCCTAAACAATTCTTCCTAAGCTGTCACGATATTAAGAGTTTATTCGCTGCAACAGCAAGCGATTTGCCTATAACAAAGGCCTATGTCAATAATACTGACAGTAGTCTATGCTAGCGTGTTAGTTGTGCGTAGCTGCAGTGTTGCGACAGTGCTCTCATCGCTGAAAGATGAAACTACGCACGTGTTCGCTGCGTATTGAAACCGATATCACACCAAGTCCACGCCCGACCGCCGTGAGTTCACATGTCACAGTTTAGATTATGTAAAAACTCAGCGCTGAGCGTGATCTAATGAGTGAACATGTTTAAAGCCAAACGGTTTCAAACTAAAGATGACAACACGCACTCCCAGTTCAAGATCTTGCCTCAAGTTGGTGTCCGGAGTTTTCTTTAGATTTGGCCTTCATAGTGATAATATGGTGAAACGAGAATGGACGAGAACGTTTATGAGTCATAAACGAATCAAGGATTCGTTTGAAGAGTAGATATGCATAATACGTTTGAGTAATACCTCCATTTATCAGTATCTAACTTTAATATGACTGAAGTATCTCAGCTATAGGCTATTTATAGAGGGCGGGGGGTTGAAATGAAATGTAGAACGAAGGGAAGAAGGAACACTTAGTATTAGGATCGATCCAAAGAGGGCTCATTTTAGAAGAGTAGGCTGTTAGTAACAGCCACTGCTGCAAACCAGTGTCGCCGGTAACAATTTAAACATCACCACTGTGGAACACGCGTCGCTGAACAGCAACTTAAGTAGCGAATGGGCCGTGAACAGCGGCCATGAAAGCGACGATTACTGTTATAAACTTCTTTCACTGGTTCTGAAATCGGTAACATGTTGATTATCATAGTCTACTGATAGTTATCGATATATGATACATTGCCTTCAGTCCGCCAGTCCTTTGGACTGGCTTATGGCTAGTACAATAAGACATCCTAATCAATCAATACTTCAAGCCTCAAGGTAGCCAAATAATGCACATACCGTCGCTAGCCTGCGTGATAATTCGCGTGGATAACACGCCTTCAAACGGCCCAAATTCGTCATTGGCAGCGCTGGACTGCGCCAGTAAGTAATTAGTCCACAGGTACATTGACACCCCCTGCAGGCCGGGAAACTAGGAATTCGTTTGCAGCCAACAGCTCCCCGGATGAGTCGTAAAAGGCGACTAAGGAAGGGGGAGTGGTTTTGAGCCAGCTCTCCTGCAGAGAACCGGATTATCTTTGTGCTACGCACAGTACCTAAAGTCTCTCTCTTCGGTGCTCTGCCAAATGGCATGTTTTTGTCCAAACCTTTCCGATCTTCGGCGTTTCTCCTCATATCCGCAAGCGATTCATTCTCACGCAGCTGTCTATCACTCTGATACGTGGCCTTCCCGGTCCTCTCTTGCCCTCCATTCATCCCTCTCTCAACAAAAGCCTCTCCTCTCATTACATATCCTATCCGGTTTTTTTTCTTCTGACTATCATTTCGATCATTGTCCTTCGTTCCCCCACTCTCCTCAATACCTCCTCATTTGTTACCTTCTTTGTCCAACTAAACTTCTCAATTCTTCGCCATCCCCACATATAAACCATTCTTCTGATGTCCTCCTTCTTAAGCGTCAAAGTTTCAGCGCAGGATAATGCCACAAACCAACCACCGCCTTCACAATTCTCTTTTTCACTTTTCCGCTCTGCCCTGTCAACAGATCCCTTCGCTTGGTAAAGGCATCCCTTGCCATTCCTATCCTCGTCTGATTGCTGCCTCACACCTCCCATCCTCCGTAATCCAAGCTCCCAGATATTTGAACTTGCGGACTTGCTCAACTTCCTTTCCTTCTATGACAATACAAATTGATCCTCAATTTTTGATATTTTCATGACCTTAGTTTTCCTCATGTTTACCTTCATGTCATATATTGTTGCTACCTCGTTTTGCAATCAAGAACATTTGAACAGTCAATTAGGCATTGGTAAACCGTTCAGTTTCATTCACACAATAATCAGCCATTGTCTCATAATATAGATTGCAAGCGAGCAGCCAACTTTTGGCTTAAAACCTAGCTATTATAACTAGAATATCGGTATTTACCATGCAAGGCAATGTTCAAATATGTTGGAAATGAATAGACTATGTGTTACGCTTCTAAAGTTTTGAATATTGCGGGCACCACAATCATTTTCCTCTTTGGAATTCGAATCATAATTCCACGCTCAAAGGCAGCAGGGATATAATTAGACAACATGACATAATTAAATATTAAGGAACACAGCTAATTGCGCAGAGATTATTAGATGACTATGACTATAAGTTCTCGGGCAAAATGCCGTTGCCGTCATACCCCTGGGCTCTCCGGTGTCAAGAACAACTTCCTCACCCACTCCAAGCTCGCCACCCTCGTCGTAAAAGTCTCCGGGGGGAGAATCTCCGACCGTAAGGAAAGTCTCCCGCTACGCACGATACTCTCCCCTATGTAAAATCGCCCCATAACACCATCATTGCCTGCCTGTAACCGTATTAAGCCCTAACGGTATACATTGCAAGTGGTTATACAAATCATAATGCATGATGCTAGCTGTTGTGAGAGCGAACGAAACAACTAGGCTATAATGCGAATTGCAATGCATATATTATGCTTACAATAGGCTACTAGGCTACGTTGATAAACTGCATCCTTAAGATAAACTGAGTACAGTCCTTTTGCAATCCAAAATACAAATCCAAGGGAAATGGAGATGGAGTAATGCGTATACAGCAAAGCTGCCTTTCTATATGCAATAGGGAAGCAATTAGGTCATATTTATTAATTCTTGTACTATTTCAAAGAAACTCAATTTTTTTCCAAACAATAGAAAGATGGAACAAGCAATGAAGTTAATACAAAAAGGGTAGTAGCCTAAAATTAATGACGTTCTTTAATATTTGATATCAAATCATACATATAGAGGGAGGATTACGTTTAGGAGGCGTAGTACGCGTAAAGCATGTTTTTTGGTGAAATCGTACGCCCCAAATCAGAAAGGGGTAGGCGTAGAGTCGCGCCTAAAAGTGGCCGAGCGAAGCGTGACAATAACTGGTAAGAATGAGACAGAAAATTTCTTTCAGCCCTCCCCCACATGTCAACTTAAATGCAGTCTAAAAAAACATAGAAACTGCATATAAAATATAGAAACTGCATAGAAACCGCCAAGCGAACAGTATTGCGGTATATTTAGTCTCAATAATCTGTGTCGCTGGGGCTGAAGGCGAGAGTTCCCAACACGGCGGCGTTCTCTCGCTGCACCGCCAAGCAGAGTCGCTGCTTAAGGAAGGCGGTAGCGCGCTTGTCACCCGTGAGCGATGCTATTCTTCGCCCGACCTCGCCTATGAACGCCAGGCCTGTCCCCAAGTACCCTCAATAGCGACCGGGACGAAATCGCGCGTGATTGCGAGGGTATATGGCTTGCGACATATATGGCTTACCAAAGCACCGCAATAACGCTGGCCGAATAAACTGAGAAGTTGAAAGATGGAAAGTGCCGATTTACTGTAATAGTAAGCCTGTAGCATTTCGGTTTCATGAATTATTTACGGCATGACTGGCAATGATTACTGGGACTGGAAAACCATATGCTTCATTTTTTCATTCTCGAAAAAACAACGATTAGGTTTCTACTTAAATGCGATGCGAAATGCTATGACACGATCACAGAGATCATTTTTCTTCATATACACATGTTCTGAGGCCCCTACTGAACGCATTTAAGTATGATTTCTGCTGTTTTTCAGTTTCAACTCCGTTGCATCAAAGTTTTAACAATTTTATATTAATATTCATTAGCAATCAAGAGCATTATGCGGCAGCAGTCTTCTTCAACAATGCGCAGTACCTATTGACAGAAACCTTTGCGGTGATGTGAACTCAAAGACTAATATTTTTGAATAACCTATATGACAGTAATTGATGTGAAATTTTAGACAACGTGTTAAACGGAAAAAGTTTCTTCTTTCCTTGGTAAATCGACAATTCTGATCCTTCAACATCCACGGTTTATTGCGGGGACATAATTACTACGGTTTGGTAATAAGTCGTTGATTGGAAATTTACTCCGATTTCGAATGGTGAAATAGTTTTGGAAATCGGTCAACATTGATCACGTAATAGCTATGAGTTAGGTGCCTCCTTTTCTTTTACACACAGCGTACGTAAGGTCTATCATTGATCAGATAAGTATACTTTAAATTAGGCAATAATGTTATTATTGAAGTTTGAAGACCAGGACTGAGATATACAATGACATATTCTTGTTCGTTGAGCTGAATGTAGCTATATTCATGAAATAATTAGCCTCATGTTATGAAAGGGAGACTTATTCACGATGTACAAATTCTCCTGGGGGAGACTTAGCTAACGATGCGGTAAGTCTTCCCCGTGATAAAAGCAGTCGCAAGGGGAAAAATTTTTACACATACGAGGTATAGGGGGGAGAGTTTCTTGACGGTCGAAAAGTCTCCGGGGGAGAGTCGTCAGGAATGTTTCATCCAGGCGAAAAAAATGGGGGAGTCTCTATTTCGCCACACCGGCTCTCTAACTTACGCAGTACAAGTGCGTTGGCTTCCGCACTCAAATGCATGTCAGAGTGCGCTGATTATATGGTCCTTGAAATGTAACAATTTTTGATTGCGCGCTCATTTAATTTGTTATCTTATTTTCTGTTAATATATTTGTTTAAATGTGAAGGGGCAATGGTTGTATTACTGAATTAGTTGTCATTTATTGCCTTGCTTTATAGCCTGTTAGGTGCAGAGGTGTTTCGAAAAAAAGTATAATTTGTGTGCGATATCCACATCATCTTCAATTTTTATTTCACCTTTAGGCATGTTAACTTTTTTATTCCACGTCTTTCAAAAATTCGTAGAGTATTCCATAGAGAAGTCCCATTAGATTTTCATGGAGTTTGTTGCTTATCTTATTTGAGCACTAAATTTAACACGCCTAATTTCAGCCTTAGATGTGTTTTTTCGTTATTTTTCTAATTAAAGATTGGTCCACTTCTAGGTCTGCCACTTGACTCCCATATTTTTTGGGAGTCAAATGCTTTAGCCTACCGCTCCTTAAAAAATTTGCTCCAACAGCATTACAGCACGCTAGGCTTTAGAGTAGAAATAATATTACATTTTGCTAGAGGAAGAGACTTAGGCTTTATTAGAGTTGATAGGCTTTAGATAGAGGAATAGATACGCCGCTGTTTGTAAGATAGTAATTATATGTTCGTATGTATCTTCTGTAAAGTATATATTTCCACTGAAGGTACCTTTCAACAGGGTATAGAAGGCAGACAGTACAGAGTTATAAATGGGGTAGAGGTTGTATCCAGTGTCTGAATAATAACTCGCTGTTTCTCCATGATCCCATCTTAAATTAGCATATTCAGCCTTATCATTTCCACCTGTATAATCTATACAGGCTATATCATTTCCACCTAACACTATTTTCCTTCAGATTTCAAGCTGTGATACAAATAGATCACTGAACACAATTTGAAGAACTAATTCTAAGAACACTCACTCTGACCGAGCGATTCGGTCAGAGTGATTGTTCGTAGTCACAAGCGAACAAGAAGCAAATATGTCGTTTAGTCCAGAAGACTTTAGTCCGTATAATTCTGAATGATTAAATGTGTGATTACTTGGATTCGTATGAACGTGTAGAATCATAGTTTCCATGGTGTGAGTTTGGCATACTTTGCAGAGATCCTGTATCTGCCGTTTTCTAATACGACCGTCAAAGTCCTTTAAGATCAAAATAACGTCAAAGCCGTTGTGTTTAAACACAAAGGGATTAAATTTGTAGAGAATTTAAATACCGTTATTTTGATATATTACACGCGTGTCAAATATATTTAGTTTACAAAATGTAAGTAAAAACCGTCAAATTATAAAAATTTGGCGGTTCATAAACCGCCAAATACATCACAGCATGACGTTTTATTTCAACCATATTTCTCTTTTTAATCATGTATTTGAAACCCGATAGTCACGTATTTGATACCAAGTTATACAATTTCGATCAAGAAGCACTCAATAATATCGTTAGCACACGAGTGTCAGGCTCAGGTTCTCAAAGGGGCCGGAGTCATACCTTCCAGCTTCGGCTGGTTGGTGTAAAACAGGAAGATGACCTGACCGACGACTCCACGGAGCGTAGACTCAGGCCCGGCCTGGACTTAGGTCTCAAAGTCCTCTAACATCCACCTCCTCGGGGTGAGAACCGTTTTAGTAGCCTCGTCTGCGTGGTGATCATTGATAGCTGCGTGGGCGGGGTGAAGTTAACGGGTGTGGCAGGCTCTCGTGTCCCTCCCCGTCCCAAGGGGGCCGAGTAACTCAGGGACAAACTCTCGACCATGAGATGAAACAGAATAGAAAGGGATACCGGCTCGGACGTCGCCCGGGTCACCA
>JAQIWG010001262.1:0-25482 GCA_034695025.1 Chamaedrilus cognettii
TTTTTGTAAAAGTTTCATAACTTTTGAATGCAAGCAGATTTTGAAGTGAAATTTTCAGAACTTGTGTCAAATTATCTCATCTGCAATCACTGAAAAGATGAAGCAAAAATATTAATTTTTGGCTGAGTTATCGCGAATCTGCTAGGGGGTTATTTTTTTTTTCCGCACCCTGTATATCAAAGTTTTAAGGTCAGATTTCATACATGCTCCCCAGCTCACTTAGGATAGCTTCTTGTACAGGAAGATAATTTAACAGTAGCCAATACCCACCATTCAAAAACACAATCTACAAACAATCATAAATTTAAAACGACAATAATTAGTTTCTAAATAAATTTCTGAAATTTGTATTCATTTATACAAGTTTAATGCAAACATACATTGCTTAAAATCTATGACGTCACGTATATAGTTTGTGATGTCAAAGACTAATTAAAATTGACACAATCCATGTATGGAATGGCAGTTGTGTGCTACAGCTAAATTCTTTTCCTCACTGATAAATTGATCTTAGGAAAGAGCTGAAGACACAGGACTGTTTATGAAACTGAACCTGAGAATATAGCTAAGAGCCAGAATTATAATCAGTACAAGATTCGTACCACGACATTTGCAGTTAAAAGATTCAAAAGACAAGGCAAAATTGATAACCTCATCCATCGGATAAATAATTATCATTGCGTATGATTACGATATTAAAATATTCTCTCATTCTTTTCTTTCTAAAACCGACAATTCAATCGATACGCTAGAATGTGACTAGATAAACGAGACAGTTCTGTGATCATACGAGCAGCTAAAACAACAATGAGCAGTACAAGCGGCCCATATCGTTGCTACATCGGCAGTTGGCCTACATCAGCTCAAGAAACTTTCAATGTCATCAGATCGACTTTTGCCTCATTCTAACTGAAGTGGCTAGAATGCTGCGATCGGATTACAGTGGTTAAGAGCTACGACATAGAGCATTATAGGTGAGATTACATAGAAATTAACATCTTAACCAGCAAAAGCAGATCAGTTGCTAAGGCCATACAACTTCAATGACTACACTACAATATAGTGATCATGATGTGGAGCAAAGATCACATCATAGTTGTCTGCCAATGAATTCACTTTGAATTACCTTGAATGAATTACTTTGAAGGCCTCTGGGCCTGATAACCAGGACCTCTAGGGCCACCCTCCAGGCCTCTAGGCTTTGCCTTTCAGGCCCCTAGGCCGGCCCTTTGAGGCCTTAGGCCCAGCTCCTATACGTGCGGTAGCCCGTGCGCTGACTCATGGGTTTGTAGCGCCCAAGGACTTGGTGACAGTTGGGGCAGGAGTGGACGACATCCTTGCATCCGTTGACGAAGAATGGGATGAGGCAGCAGCCCAGCACACAGCTGCACAGCAGGACAAACAGCACAGGCAGCAGTACAGTCAACCGATTCATAGCAAAACAGGCAGCAGCACAGGCAGTAGCACAGGCAGCAGTACAGATAGTAGTACAAACAGCAGCACAGACAGCACAGGTGTCAGCTCAGGCAGCAAGACGTTACAACATTAGGGCTTGCCAGAGCAATTCGATCCACAAGGCAAGATTTCATAGTTGTACCTTCACTCTTACCCTAACTACTACTTTGGGAATTGAAGGACAATATAACGTCAGCCCCTAACTGCCATTTGAAAAAAATTTGCAATCTATTTATAAATTTTAAGGGCACAAATGTATTTGCGCAGCCGTTAAATAGTCATTCTAGACTAAGGTAGAATTGAGGTAAGAACGAAGGTACCGTCTAACTTCTTCTATAAAATCCACCCTAAACCTCTCAGTCTGTCCCCCAATGAGTCACTGACCCAAAGACAAGGAGGAGGATAGCGAGGACCCAGGTCAGGCTCCCGGTCACGTATTCCGTCGACGTGGTGATGTTGGCGCGACAGTGCGGGCACAGCGTCAGGACGGGGTACTCGCTCGTTTGCATCGCTCCCCCCGCCGCTGCGATCACGATCGTCGTCTGCTGACCTGCAGCGGGAGAAAGGCAAGTAGAGGTGCGGGTACGTACGATAGACGATACAGACAGCAGTTTAAAGGCAGCAAGACAAGGTTACAGCACGCATGCACGCTTTTTAAGCAAACAAGCTGATAGCAACAACAAAAAACTAACGGCCTTTTTTCGTCTGTTCTGGCGATGTCCACGTTTTCACACAGGTTTAGACATTTGCACCCTGACGAGGGCTGCCGGAGTTGGATTTTTCCGGCCAGATGCCCTTTCTAACACCAACCAAATAATAAATTATCTAGCACGGGGCTAGCAGCTAGCGACACTTGTGCGTTTAACAGCCTCGCTGATGGGCTGTTGAACACACAAGTGTCCTTGAACGCCATAGTTTTATAGTTGCAGGTGCAAAGACTTGAATCCAGGTCGCTAGGACTCGTGTCAGATGTCCTAACCACTAAGCCACAGCACTTTGCTGACAGCAACAAAACTGCACTTAAAATTAGTTAATGTATTGCCGGACTCAAAATAACTTAGTCAATTAATCCCTGGCTTGGAACTCAGTTCAAAGATGGCCGCATTTAAACCTATAAACTATTTTAGATTTGCAGATCACCGCCAAAGTTGCGTCATTGTCAACTCTTCTACAATATAAACCACTGAGCAGCGATGTGGATGCAAAACTTTCTGAAGTTGAACGGAATCAGATTTACCTTGCATGAGGGGCTGTCCATAGGGCTGCTGCTGGGGGGGTGGGTAGTACTGACCCCCCTGAGGAGGGTAGCCCTGCATTGGGGGGTACCCATGCTGGGGAGGGGAGTAGCCCTGCTGCGGGGGAGGGTACTGGCCCCCCTGGTAAGGATAACCTTGTGGCGGAGGGTAGCCTTCCTCGGGAGGGGGGCAGCCCTGCTGAGGGGGGTAGCCTAAGGGGGATGGTCCCCGTGACTGAGGCATCGGCTGACCTAAACAGCAACGTTGCAAACTTGATAAAAAGTGAGAACCTAAATGGCTTCAATAAATGCTTCGAGACTGGAGCGATATTCATAGTAAAAGCATAAGCTAAGATATGAGTAGCCACGTTTGAAGTTTTAACCTTCGAATTTTTTGGACAATAAATTTCAGAAATTTGTTAACTAAAGCAGCAAAATTCAAAGGCTATTTGTAGCAAAAAAAATCAATCATAACTACTATATATATATCTCTGAAATACAAAATCATACGACATTTAATCTTCTTCACGATTTGAGCTACGAGACAGTGTTACAGCAAACCTTTTTCAAACGACTCGAGGTTGTAGGGGGGGGGAGCCGACATTGTCTTTCACGCGATTGCGCGTGGTCACTAAATACAAACAGGTGTGCAGTTAAATCTGCAAAATAACAGTTATTAAATCTAATTCATCAATTTGGAACCGTATCGAAATATCGTACTGCCATACGGCAACTGATAAAAGAATTAGAGAATTAATAGTCTTCATGCTGCTGAGTTGCAGTCTTGAGCCTAAATCGGCTATATGGAAAATAAGCTATAAAAATGCTAATGATTTCTGTAACTTGGGTTCGTATTAGCTGGTATAGGTATTACTTAGGTATATTAGCTGATATAGGCGCATCGATATGGTCTGAACTCAACCTGCAGATAAAGTATAAAAGCAGTGATAGACTAATCATATATAGACTATATATGATTATATACTAACTCAATGGGCATAGAGTATCTTTTTTTTAGTCTAGGGACCGAGTGTAGCAGAAAGACTATATACAGTCGGGGAGAGTCCGATTCGTCTAAAACCTAATCGTCTACCGTAAGTCATCCACAGAGCCCGTTTCGTCTAACTTTCATATTGATGCATGGAGGCCGAATCGTCTAATGTCAAATCGTCTAGAATTTTCCAGATCGTCTACATGTAGATAATACCGTGGGCCCGTTTCGTCCAAACTAGTTTTTGAATTACTTGATGCAGAACGATTATCCTCCTACAAGCTACAGCAATCTTGCGGGAGAAATTATTGTCCAAGGTGCACTTAATTATGCACTTCAATCATAGGCTTTAGCAGCTCGATAGCTATAGATAGTTAGCTGTCCTAACTTCAAAGTTCTCGAAGATTAGGCTAGTAATTGCTGAATACAATGGCTGGATCGTCCTTCGGCAGGCTCAACTGTGTTAAATTTCTTATCTCCGACAACCTGTGTTCAAGATAGGACTTTTACTATTACGGAAGGTGTCAATTTCAACGTCAATGTTAGTGCGCGGAAACTATATGTGACACTGTGGGACCAGCTCTGGGTAGCGTCCAGGGACGTGTGGGGACGCTCGGGGACGGTGTGCGAAGGGTCGAGGACGGTGTGTGAAGGATCGGGGACGGTGTGGGAAGGGTCGGGGACGGTGTGGGAAGGGTCGGGGACGGTGTGGGAAGGGTCGGGGACGGTGTGGGAACGATGTGGGAAGGGTCGGGGACGGTGTGGGAAGGGTTGGAGCCGGTGTGGGAACGATGTGGGAAGGGTCGGGGACGGTGTGGGAAGGGTCGGGGTGATACAGGTAGTACGTGTTCACATCAATGGTTTAAACTGGCGATTTTGTTGCGGATTGATTGAAGCATGGAGGTTTTGTGAGCGTACACTGTAAAAAATTTCAGTGAAAATTTCGACCCTTAAAGGTGGTTATTTCTAACGTCCTCAAAGGTGGCATTAGACCTCCCACCGCCATGGTGGAAAATATCACTCCTAGTGTCTAGTGTGTAGTGAAAATCATCAAAAATTCAACCAGTTTTTGGCTTCTCCGACTGCTAGTTATATTTTTCACTACCATTAGGTTACACTCTGAGTTGTCAGTTTGTGCATGTTTGAATACTTTGAAGCAACCCAGGGCTTCCCTATCTCGCATTATTTTGCTATAAAGCTAAGAAGATATTCAAAACTAATCTCAAAGACCAATCACAGTCAATCAGCTTGTTTTAAATATCTTCAAAAGACTTAAAATCGCTAGCTAAGCAAGATTAATACGATACATCAATGGTGTGAGTAGTAAACTGCTTCATAAATTTAGAGTAACTTTTGTAGAACCCGAGTGGACAGTCGATGGACCCGATCCATTGATCCAACCGACCTCTGACGGTTAGGAATGTACGACCAGATCAGTAGCCCAGATGTGAATCCTTTTGACAGAAGACTCGCGATATGATGAAAGCTGTCGTTCGCCTCAATGTCAAGGGTAAAGTTCAAAGTTGATGAACTGGGAGGATTGTCTACTCGCGATACGGCCGTCTTCCTCCGTACACTGCATTCTCAATAAGGTCATAAAGCTTTCAAATATACAAATAGGCTGTGAAATGTTCGCGTGCATGTAATTGTAGTGAATTTCGCGAATCGGGTAAACTCGCGAAAATGACATGCACGAAAATAAATCAGCTGAAGCTACAGGTATAATTGTATATTCGTGCACAGGCAGACGACAAACTCTAAGATTAAATGCACAGGTAAATTTATGGGAGGCAAAAACCGCGAAAATAGCATGCAGCTGAAGAAATCACATGTTTTCCAGTATTTTACAATAAATAAATTTTCTAGATAAATTTATAGTTCATGCTATTACATGTATAGGAAATGATTGCAAAGTTATATTGTAAAAAACGCGGTTTTTAAATGCAAAATAGCTAGCCAAAAATTGTGAGAAGTAGGCCATAAATTCGAGCTGTGAAGCGTCAAGTTATGTAGAAATGGTAGATCTAGTGTTAAATACAGCCAAGAAGAAAAATGGTACAGAAAAATGTCCCTCCCCGTATAAACGCCCTTTAAAGTTTTTATTTGCACCCCACCCCCCCTCTCCGCAGCCGGCATATAAGGCCCTTTAGACCTTTACTACATTCTAAATCCTGAGATAAGTATTTCTTTATCGCTCAAAAGTGAAGACAAATGTAGGCCTAAGCTATCAAAAACAGACATGATGACTTGCTGTTCGGTGGCAAGATGATAGTTCTCTAGTCTATTAGGCTCCCTTAATTAATAATAGTTGATTTTATTTTGCATCAAAACACAGACAGGGTGTAAAAAGTACAAATCACGTCAGATACAAAAAGGCTAAAACCACCAGTCCATAAGAGACACTATATATGGCACCTACAAAGAAATCAACGTCATAGAAATCGACACAGTGGCCAAGAGATAAAAGCATCGTAAAACTGATAGCACAGTTACTGAGCGGGAGAATCAAATCAACATAATACCACAAACATAGTTACTATATTAAATATATTATCATCACTCACATAATTACAGATTATATTAAATTAACACAAAACCTATTAATTATTAATAACCATTTAATGTACAAAATGCAAAATCGACAATAAAAATACAAAAAGTCTATAATTAGACCTACTCGCTAGCCAAACATAGAGCAGGCTAGCCTGAAACAAGCATAGCCTAGCTAGTCTAATCAGAGCATATTTAAGTGTGTAGTTCTAAACGAAAATGTACAACATTTAGTGTGGTAGGGGCAGAAACTCCACGGACAAAAAAAGTTAAATAGTGGGAAAATGACACACGTAATCTACGTCATGTTACCTTACTTAGGAGCAAATTTCAGCTTTACGTTATTTTTGTCCGCCTTTTCCTAGACTTTTGATCCAGCGACCGCGCTAACTGTTCTAAATCGTGACGTGTACGCGCGCACTGCGCAGTTACAAATGATAAATTGTAGGCTCGACGGTTCTAAATTTTAAACTGCACCGTTTCGTGTCCTAGGAAAAGATCTTTTTCAAAATGTGTTAGCCGCACTCCGCAACCCAGCCCTACTTCGTTACATGATGATTTAGGGTACAGTCTAGTATTAGTAGGCTCTACCAATAACACTACAGGCCTAAAGGCTAATGCTGTAAACACGTTGACATGACAACGCGTTACGTCACGTTACGCTAGTTGGCAGCAGTAGGCCGACAGCATTGTCGCCAGCGCGGGTTTGATGATCGATCTCTTGGAATTTAATGCAATTTTATATCTAGTATACCCAGTGGTTAAAGTGGGTCTGATGAGGTGTGGGAACTGTTTTTTTTAGAGGTGTGGGAACTGCGTTACACAGAGTTCCCACATTTTTCTCAGGTGTGGGAACGGATTCAATTTTTAGAGGAGGTGTGGGAACAGCGTTCCCACGCGTTCCCACCCACTTTAACCACTGAGTATACCCATAGCCTAGAGGCCCTAGACGGCTAGGCCTAGCCTACATGTGCATTGTGTACGTACCCTAGTCCCAAGTTATAAAATAGCATTCCTTATACGTTTGACTAATTACTTAATCAATTCACTAAGTTAGAACAATATCATGTGGTATTCTAGTCATGCGAAGCCCGGTCGTTTTTCCTAAGGTCGATCTACCACATTCGGACATCTGGATTTCTAGTAATCTCTTCGCACTGTTGCATAAGCGTGTCAATATCGAAAAGATTATACCAGCTACCCGATTATGCATGTCTACATTAAAGGTTTAGGCATGTAGTAGTAGCATCCATAGCTTGTCCTTGAAGACCTACGCCGCTCTCAGATAAAAATAGTATTGGAACGGTGAGGACATGTTTGTCAGGATCTCGGTCAAGAGTTATCAGATTGTCTGAACAACATCAGTTACTGTAACAGCCGTAGCCTACTAGCACCAATTTGAAAAAATTGAGACAGAAAGTGAGTCATTTTGGCCAAAAATTATTCGCGTTTGAAGCAAAACTTGTATGACACAAGTATCACAAGTGTGACGAGCATCAACTAGGCCAGCCTGCTGCGCTAGACCGTAGGTAGCTACTCTGTCGGCGCGTGGACTGGGCTGCAGTGTCATGTGACGTCATCGTTAGGCCTACCGACAGAACACCATCATCATCAGCAGCAGCAGCATCAGCAGTAAGCGAGATTATTTTGTTTGATGCTTGTCATTCATGTGTAACAAATTAACCGACAAATCCAACGATGCAAAGCTCGATTTCAAGCATGCACGAAAAAACGAACAACTAACGTCGCAGCGCAACGATGATTGCTGCTGCTGCGGGCACACGCACGCAGTCGCAGTCACGGAACTTCGACGTCATTTCGCCGCTTGTATTTTGTTTGTTTAGTGCATGCACGAAATCATTAAAGCAAACATTGCTTTCTCCATTCTCGTTTTGATGACTTATTTTTGATGCGTATATAATGCAAAATGTCGCAAACCATCGATACATTATATCAGTTTGGATCATGAAGCTGAAGTTGTTTATTAGCCTCATTATTTGGATAAAACTTGTTCCAGAGCGACCAATACCAGCCCACAGAAACGAAGACCCGCTCTAAAGCGACTAAAACTCAACCCAGAGCGACTAAACCCAGCCCCAGAAGGAACACGCTATCCCCCACATGGAGCTCGCCCGATCCGCTGAATCCTACAACCACGAGGGCCCCCACCACGGGCTGATGGACGCGCAGGGGGGACACCACGGCTCGGGAGGGGAACAAAGCCCCCACGACCCCCTCAACTTTAATTCGGAGAGCAGCGAGAGCTCAGGGGGAAGAACACACGATGGAAAGCGGGTCAAGGACAAGCGAGCGTGCGGCGAGGGGCAGGCTGAGCGGCGTGGAAACAAGGGAAGGGGGGTGAGCGGGGGGGGATGCAGGGGAGTGGGTCAGGAGAGGAGGGTGAGGGAGGACATGCTGGCCGCGGTGGTCTTTCTGTTTGGGAGGGTGCTGGAGGAACGAGGGTTCAACGCAGCCATGCAGACTGAGGGTGAGACCACACCCTTATGCGCTCTCAAACAGTGTTGCCACTCAAGCCGGATGAAAAACTACTAGATTTTTGAAAGCTAGTTAAAAACCACAACAACTATGTTGTGGCAGCCACTCGAGTTAATGGTCGAAGTATTTAGCTTTTTTTTTTTTTAATGTTGATGAGTGAATAATATTAATGAAATTTGTAAATTTAAGAAGCTGAGTTAGCCGTTTGCTGTGAAAAACTTCAGATAATGTTATTTTGTAAAAGCGTAATGGTGAATAATTATAAATTTGCTGAAAGCAAACAATGAAATACATAGAAATACGTAATGATTGAATTCGCCACTTTGTTGCTGTGTAGATCAGCGTGAGCTGATGTTAACGGCGGCTGACATCACTCTACACGAGCTTTCTCAGACCAATGACTACAAACAGCTTTTAAGCGCGTCAGGTAGACAGAATTTAATATGGCTTCTCTTGTGGGCTGGGCAATCGGAAATTAATGTTGGGTGATCTTGTAACGCAAGCTAGTTTACTGTTGTTTTGGAACATGGCGTTCACTGCGCTATGTATTCATGGCTGAACCATCCAGCATGCTAGAATTGACACCTAGAAACTTACTGTGCCTTCTTAAGTTGTCTCACAATTTGCTGTTACGATGATTTGTTTGGAGTTCTTAGTTAGGGCATGCCTTGTGGGACTCTGTTCCACAAGGCATGCCGTGAATGTTTTTTTTGTATTTTTAAAATATACAGGCAATATAACGGGGCTGTGCTTTATAAGTAGGTCCGCAAAAGAGTGTTGTGTGCATGTAGCCTGCTACGTACTAGAGATCCACCAAGTGCTGTGTGCATGTAGGAGAGGCATATGGAAGACGCAGTGATGGAACGCTCACTCACATTCACTCAGTTGTCAGTCAACTGAATGCGCAGCAGAGGGAGCTCGAACTCTCTTTTGAGGCAGGTCAACCTACCAATCAGTGTGCAGAGTTCCAAGGAGGGAGGAACAGTATATGTTTTGAAACAAATGCTTTTTAGACGCATTCTCAGACAAGAAATTGACTACATTTTATCTTATAAAAATAAATATATTGACTGCATTTAAATCTTAAGTTTTTATATTTGTAATATAAAAACTCACTGTATCCTTCTATAAATAAAAAGTTGACTGCATTTAAATCCTGCATTTAAATTTGATAGTTGTTACATTTATAGGCAAGCCTGTAACGCCGTGTTCATGTTAATGCAGGTTAGACGTTATATTGGAGCTGGGTTATTTTGGCTGGATGCTCTTCCTGTCGCCAATCAGAATAACAAATTACCCTGTACGATAATTATCAGCAGCGACACTTGTGTGTTTAACAGCCGCGCTGCAGGGTCTGTACTGCATGGTTTCGTAGTTGCCGGCGCGGGGACTTGAACCCAGGTCCTCTGGACTCAAAGTCAAACGCCTTCACCACCACACCACTGCGCCTCGCCACCTGGCTTCTAGCTTAGGCTACTGGGTCCAAAAAATATACTCCTAGTGGGGTCATTGAGTTGGGGGGGTGTCCATCCTCACTAGCGGGGCATAAATCCTTCTAAAATATGGCGGATTCTGTATAAATGCCTGGCCGGAATTTTGACCAAACTTATTTTTTACCTTTTTATGCAGAACTTTATTTTTTATAGCGAACTTTATGCAGAACTTTATTTTTTACAGAACATGCTCCTGCTTATAGTATTAGAGGCCTTCTTATACTCATGCGCACACTCATCCTTATATAGTCTAAGAGGCCTTCTGATGGCCTTCGTTTCCTTCTACTCCTACTCATATTCCTTCTACTCAAGGCCTTCTACTCATACTCATACTCATGCTCAGACGTATACCTTATTTTATTCTTTATACGGAATTTATACAGAACTTAATTTATACTCCATTTATGCTTCGTAACTTCCACCTTTTCGTTGGTACTTTACTGCCCTTGCTAAGTTCTCTGGCTTCCCCTGGTGTGGGGTGCAGGTGAGCCTGGAGACCCTGCGGGCCAGTCTGCGGGCCGCGGTGGCGCGGGGGGCGGAGATGGATCGGAGGCTCGCCGAGCAGAAGCGCGTCAACGAGGAGCGCGAGCGCGAGGACACGCGCAGGGAACGCAAACTCTGCGACGCCATTCATCTCCTCAACCTCACGCTGCACGCCAGCGTAAATATTATATCAGCATACCAATTTGCATATGCTGTTATTTTAATAATGGTACATCTTAGGTAACTTTAGGGTCTCTTTCAACCATGCATATAAAAATTTTGTATGCAATTTTGCATGCAACCGTGTTAAGGCGGATGGACGACCGTTGTCATGACAACGATTTTCTTAACTGGGTTTCACGCGCGGCTTGTTCCTTAACTGGGTTGCATGCACGGCGTGCATGAAACCCAGTTAAGGACATTTTACATTATAATTTTCTTAACATGGTTGCGTGCGAAATTGCACACAAAATTACACGTAAATTGCATACTAAATATGAATCGTGGAAAGGAGGCCTTATATATGAACAGAACATAGGTGAACATAGCATAGGCCACCACTTTAATGTAATATTATTCATGACATTTGTGTCAACTAGGCCAGCAATGTTGTATTTTATACCTTTTGTCATGCAATAGATTTTTTTAAAACAGAAAATCACTTTTGTCTTTTGTCTCACGCTGATTTTTATTTAATTTTGATACTGACAATGACAAATTTGAGATCCGATTTGGATACATTTTGGCTCCTTACATGTTACAACTTAAAAGATTGTGTGTCTGGGAATCCAGTATTAATCCTGCACTTGTAGATTTTTTGCGTAGCTAGTTTAATGTCAATTATTTATGCAGTTTTCATTGGTACTGCTTTAAGGAAATTTCATTACTTTATTACTAGATGTTGATTATTAATTATGAAGCATTTATATATTAATTTTGAGAATTAGTATACTAATTCTATATGCAGATTTGTGTGCGCTGCTTAAGACAAATGACAACGAATCGTGCAGCGAGGTACCGAGGAACGCTCACAAGGCGGGTCGGGTCACGGGTTCAAAATCGCAATACGAGCCAATCAGTGCCCAGGGCAGAGTCCTCGACGTGGGTGGCGGGGGGGTTGTTAAACCTCGCAGCGCCGGCAACCTTCATCGTCCCGACTCCGACCCCAGGGGGGGATCAAATCCCCGCTCTGAGCGCCACAGGGGCGGCAAGTCTGCCCCCCACGAGGGATCTAGGGGGAGGAGTAGTTCCACGCGAAAGATCACCCCTTATAGCAATAGGGGCTGCAACAAAGCCAGACCTTCCTCTGAAAGTCGTGATCCAGAAAATGATGGCCTCTGTTCAAAGCTCAGTGACTGCGTGCCAGCCCTTGAACAAATAGGTCACCCTTGCAATGACCCACCTGAGGGCTCCATTGATCAGTTTTATCCTGACAGCGGCGGGGGTGGTTCGGTGCAGCTGTGGCCTAGTAGTGTGCAGGATACGAATCACGCATCACTACGGTGTCTAGCGAGCGACTTGGAACGTCCAATGAAATGCGAGGATTTGATGATCGACCCGGCGCTTAGCCAATCAGAGGCAAGACATGCAGAAGAAGTTGAGCTGCCGCTTGATGTGAATTCAAGTGAATTCTGTGCCAAAACCACTTCCTTCATTAATTCTTCACAAAATATCCACTCCTATGGTGCCCCGCCTGCATTGGACTCTATCCAAGTTACTCTCATTTCGTGTACAGATGCAACTTGTGTCCCCACTGAACGGGTCCCGCTAGGGGAGGACATCAAGTTCGACGAGACATTCAAGGATCTCGAACGATTTCTAATCGAGGACTTTACACTGGATCAGTCCAGCAGACCTGTGACCCCGGATGATGACCATGGGGGCCAACTGATCCCCGCTGAAGCGGGGGGTGAGGGGTTTTTTGATGGGAGAGAGAACCAGAGACAAAGTAACGTGTCGAGCGCACAGAGGGATGAGGGCTTTCTTAGCGAGGAGATGAAGAGATTTGTGGGGA
The DNA here is from genome assembly GCA_034695025.1 of Chamaedrilus cognettii. NCBI lineage: Eukaryota > Metazoa > Annelida > Clitellata > Enchytraeida > Enchytraeidae > Chamaedrilus > Chamaedrilus cognettii. Next base: position 12,717 of record JAQIWG010001262.1, read on the forward strand.
AGGCTCGCTTGGAGAGTGGTCCCAAGGAAAGAAGTAGACGATTGTTTATCCCAAGGTCGTCGTCGTCTGGCCAACTGCAGCAGCAGCAGCAGCAGCAACAGCAGAAGATGCAGCCGCAGCAGCAGCAGCAGCAGAAGCAGCAGCAGCAGAAGGAGAAGCAGCTGCAGCAGGAAGGGAATCAAGACACTTTGGAGTACTTTGAATCGCTTCATAGTCGAGTGCTGCCCAGTAAATGCGTCAAGTGGAGCCCGCGTAATGCCGGCAAGACGATGGGGGCTTCCACTGACGAAGGCGCAACTGAAAGGCATGCAGGAGAGGGGGGGGCGATAAAGTCGAGCAGTGGAGTGAGCATCGAGTCCCTCAGCAGTCAGGATTTGGCGGAGCTGAATGAGGAGGGCTGTGAGACCCCCACGCACCCCACCGTTGAACGCTGGAGCCCCGAACTTTTTGAAGACTACCCCTTTCTCGTGGCGCAAACAAATAAGGGCTGTGCTGTGTGGGGGAGAGACGGGTGCGTTGCGACTGATGTAGACAGAAGGAAGGCTGCGAATGGAGAAGCGATCGATGCGGATTCTGAGCGATACGCGCAGAGTGATGACGTCATGGCAAAGACCGAGAAGGACGCTGCGGAGACACGTGAATCGGACATAAGCGCCTTTTCTTCTTTTTCTACTCGCGCGATCTACGGCGGATTGAATGAGAAATCCAGGGAGGGACAGATAGATGATGAGATAGAAGGAAGGAGGGACAGCGATGCGTGCAGAGAGGCAGGCAGCAGTAACTCCAACCTGACAGTGTACGGGTATAGGAGCAAGTCTAGCCTCAACGAATCGCTTTCTTCCATCGTTACAGATTCGGTGTTTCTGAGCAGTCTGAGCAAATCGTTGCCTAACTCCAACCTCGCAAACACCAATCGGAGCCGAGGTCAGCGCAGATCCGACTATGAGACGACCAGTGCAAGACTTTGTGTGAACGTCAAAAATTTTGGAAAGCTTCAACACGAAAGGCTGGACCCGGATGGACCAGAGCTTGAGGAAATAGATCATAAAAAAATGAAAGACGCTAAACAAAACCTATCTGATTCGGATGGGATTCATTTGCGTCAGAGTGGAGATGGGTGTTATGGAGAAGAAAAAGGGCTAGGTGAGAAAAGGAAAGTGTTGGATGCAACGAAAAAAGGGTTGGACGCTGAAAATGCCTGTGAGATGAACGAGTCAAAGAGAAGCAAAACAACAGAAGCCACGAAGGACCTGAAAAGAATGCCATCTTCAAAAAGCTCGTCACTCATTCGACCTGGTACTAAAACAAGCAGCAAGTCTAGACTGCCGCAGACATGCAAGCAGAGTGGCTCGCAGAAGTCTGGGGCAACCGACAGCGCGGCGCCACGGAAAGGCATGCAGGGGTCCGCGCAGAGCGACAGCCACGCATCTAGGGGGACGGCGAGTCAGAGCCGGGGACGCAGGTCCGTGCGGAGGATCATGGGTACGTGTCTGGCCGGGCCCAAGCAGACCAGTCGCACTATCATCACTGGCGCATGGCTGACTCTGGATTCCTCCTCCTCTGACGTTACTCTTGCCCAGGAGATGGTGGCGAATGGAGAGAATATGGATGTGAATAAGATTAAAGCCTCTAGAACGGGGCGAGACAAGGGCGACGTCACACCTTGTGACATCACACCAGTTCCCTGCGCTATGCAAAAGGAGATATCCAGCGATCGTTCTCCTACTGTTGCGAGGAAAGACACTAGGAAGGACGCTATGAAAGTGGTGGGGACAAAGACAAAGAAACAGACGGGTAAGGAAGCGGAAAAGAAGCTTGCAATGGCTAGGTCGAGCTCTACAGGTAAAATTACCCCAAAAAACACCGTTTTGAAGCTTGCCAGCAAGCGACTCAGTGGTGTATCCAACAACACTGATAGGCTGGAACCGGGCGTATCTGGGTCAAGTGTGGGTGGAGCCAAGTCGCCAGGTCGCAAACTTAGCTCCCCCGAAAGCTGTGTCTCGCTGCCAGCACTGCCCAACAGCGCCAGGCTGCGCAGCATCTCGTCGTCGTCCAATCAGGATCAAGCAGCGAGGTCCTGTGGCAGTCTACTGCTAGGGACCACCCCGTCGCCAGACGCCACTGCGCCTTACCCCCGCGATGACGCCCCTGAAGGGCTGTCATCCGCGATTTCCACTCCACAGGAGCAGCATCGGTTGAGTGATTTGTTGGAAACTTTGTCGGAGAAATCGGGCGAAGGTATCAGCACTGGGGGATTGAAGGAGAACATGAAGGCCAGGGATCCTGCAGTCTCCAGGCCGTCGAGAGACAAACGAAAGGGAAAGCGAGAACGGAAGGGTGAGAGCAGGCAATCGGTCCCCATTCACTCCGCCAGCAGTGCTGAATCTAGAAACAGCCTTTTGGCTTGTAAGGAAACGTCGCGTGGTCGACTTATCGGCTCTGCCCTCGCCCTGCGGCTGACCAATAGCAAGCGAGCTCTTGGCCGTAGCTCCGCCCACAAACAGTCGCCACATCCAAGCAAGATTGAGTGCGACCAGTCGAACAATTTGTTGCTAGACACGGCTGCGCAGCATCCTACTGACTCAGTGTGGCGTGAAGTCGTGTTAGACTCGCCTTTGTCTTTATCTGACAGAGGGTCAGCCAAGAGACCAGGGACAAGTAAGCCGTCAGACAAAATGTTTGTCAAGGAGATACCAAGCAAGGTATCAAGAAGCACGGAGTCAAGTATCGATCCAAACACAGTGTCGAGCATAGTGCTCGTCAATGCGTCATATATGGGGTCGAGCAACGAGGCGAGCAAGGTGTCTAGTACAACGACATGTAAAGTGTCAAGCACGGAGTCAAGCACGATGACAGGCAAGATGTCCGGCAAGATGTCAGAGAACACATCCAGCAAACTATCACGCAAGCTGTCAGGCACGGTGTCCACCAGCAAGATCTTCAACCGAAAACCAACTACTTACGACCTGAAAGATTTGAGCGAAATTGAAAAAAGTACCGAGGCCGAAAGAAGCGATTTAATTGATGCAAGCAACAAGAAATTGTTTTCAGAGAGGTCCGTGCGAAATCATTTGAAGAAGACGCAGAAAGTTACCAGCAGTCTCTATGTGTCAGATTTCAACATGTCAAGTTCCGTTGAATCTTTGACTGATCCACACAATCTTGACCTTCTGGAGAGCATCCCAAGCATGAGGGTGAGGTGGGACTCTGACATCAGCGGGTCTGCGCGGATGGACAAACAGGGATCGCGCTGTAACTCATCAAAAGCAGAACTTTATTCTGTTCGACTCGACGTGGGCCCTGAGGGCTTTGCTAGTCCTAAAAGGGACCCTCATTCTTTGGCTCTAGAGGCAGATATGGAACTTGATGTGGATGACGACTCTGTCGCTCCTCACATGGAGTTTTCATCAAAGCTGGAAGAGAATGATTTAAGTGCCAGGCAAGACTTGAAGAAACTCGGTATTCAGAATGAACCTGCTTCAGTGGAATGTAGAGGAAGCAGAAAGAAGCTGGTGTTGCCCACTCGCAAACATGCAACCTGGGCAAAGAGTGTCCAGCAAGAGAAACAGCTTTCTCCTAAACGGGTAAGACCAATGTCTGCAGTCGCACAGAACCCGAAGCGTCCGACCCACATAGCGACCAATCAGAAGCCTGCGATGCCGGTCGATTCGCCCAGAAGGATGTCAAGTTCGTGCAGTGGCAGGCGGTCGAATGTTTCCACGAGGACGTCTCACTCGCCGGTGTCTAAATCTTGCAGATCTCCCTTGAACCACCCTAGCAGGGGCCTAGTCCCCCCCGTTGCCAGCTGCAGTCCTCTTCCCCGCAGTTCTCCAGCGCTCAGTTCTCCAGCGAGAAATGCAAAGTTGTGCAAGTGCGCGTCTCCGCACTTGAACGTGTCGTACAAGGGTGATGATCCACCACAGACTATCTTCACTCGTCGCGCCCCCTCGTCTCATATCATGGCCTCCCCCAGCCCAAGAACCAGCTCCAGACAAGCCACCCACCCCAAAGCAACTTGTTTAACTTCCGCAGGGGCGCATTCCATCATTTCTCCTATCCCCCACAGCCCGACGACGAGAAGAAATGCGGGGCAAGGCAGTCCATCGCCCCCGCGATTTGAGGCCAAAGAGGAACGCCGCTCCAAGGCCTCTCCGAGCGCTGACATCAGGGGCAAAGCGGTGGGGCCGAAAAAAATGGGTGGGTCAATGAGCCGCGTGAGATGCCAGGGGCGCCCCCCCCCAAGAAATGCAGCCGCCTCCCCGATACGCGCGGCCTGCAGTGATGAGCGTGAGTATTGCGGACAGCCCCCGTGCCGCAAGAACCCCCTCCCCCGTAGTTTCGCCATCCGCGCCCTTAACCCTCTCTTCCTGGCGTCTGCCCAGCATGCAGCCACCCCCGCTCCGGCGAAGGGGAAGCGTGGAGGCAGCCAGGAGCCCACTGGCCCCCCCTCCTCGAGGGGTAAGGGAGGCGATGAGCTGAAACTGAACCTGGGGGAGGATGAGGAGCGAATCTGTACCCCCGGGGGGGACGATCAGGAAAAGCAAGATTCCACCCCCGGGGGGCGGAAGGGGGAAGAACGAGGTTTCTATCCGGGAAAGAGAGAGGAGGGGCTCGATTCGCAGAGGGGGCGTGGCCAAGATTTTATCTTCAGGGGCAAGGGACTGTCACCTTCGCCAAGTGTGGTGGACCACTGTATGGGAGAGAGCTTCTAATTGTGATCTTCAAACGGGTGAACTTTGACCCATGTGCACAGTGCTGACGCCATCGACAACCAATCACACAGACATCGATCGACCAATGGCAGGGCTTGCATCAGTTTGAAATACACAGTATTAGGCTACATGTCGTAACGAGTGACAGCGGTAATAATGATAACATTTATTTACGGTCCATTTTTTAAAAAGTCAAAAGCTTTATGCCTTCTAAAAACAAAAGATGAATAATATGTCATGGCCTTGAGACGCAAGAGTTTATATTAGTATTAATTACATTTATTTATATTCATTGCTTGACATCATATATTGGCAGTAACATCAACAATGCCACTTTCAGTAATAACTAAGCGTAATTTGTTTTATAGTCCTTAACATCGAGCAACACCAATGCTGGTATTTACAGTCTGCTATTTGTTTTCAGGTTCAACTATTAACTTTACTAACAATGCGTATAGCGAGTTTTATTACTACTGGCACTTTACTGATGCCCAATTTTTGTTAATTTCTACATAATTACAGAACAAAGAGCAAATTGCTCAATGTTGCGAGTTGTTCTCTATCGACTTGTGAATACTCAATAAAAATTTTGCAAAAGTATTCAAGAGTTTCAGATATTTGCAATAGGCGCAAACATCTCATTGGTAAAAATAGACATCCCTCCCTCCCCGATTTTTGGTCTCAATGGTTTAATGGTTTTGAGGCGTCTTTTTTTGCACGAATTATACTGATTTAGTACAAAAGAAAATGCAGCTGTTAACAGCCTAATCTGTTCAGCTTGTGCTTTTTAAAAATCCGCATGCTTCAATCAATTGCGTGTCGCTCAAAATCTGGATGCAGCCTTTACTAGGGCTAGTTTTTCCAACACGGATTTAATCGTGGTTCAGGATTTAACCCACCTTTTTCCATAGGCTAAATCGTGAACCACCATTAAATCCGTGTTGGAGAAACCAGCCCATAGTTTTTTCAAGCCACACCAAAGATACGTTTTTGTGCAAAACAGTCTTTGATCCTGCATCAGCTTTAAAAGCTCAAAAAGACCCCAAAAAGGCTCTCCAATAAAACACACACAAACATGCCACCCTGCAGATCAGGGAACAAAGAATTGACCTGCAGCCAAGAGTTCCCCGGGCAAGTCGTAAAAGGCGACTTAAGAGGGGGGAGCGATTCTGTGTTTGGCAAAGACGAGGTCGAACTAATAATAGTCTTCGTTACTACACACGATCCCTAAACTCGCAGGGAAGAAGAAGAACACATAAACGTGCACAAACCGCTCCGCATTTGCATTCAATTCAATTCGAATTATTCTTTCATACATCATGTGCCCAAAGTAATAACATGCAGCATACAATAATAACTTCACAATGTACACGACAGAGAGATGAAAAGGATAACGAGATTCCTCTCGGAACACTTAACGTTATCCCATATTGATTACTAGCAATTAGATTTATTTAATGAAAAAGGAAGTTGACATTGAGCCGCCTATGCATTTATTTCTTTAACGCGTTTGACATCAAATCAATATTTTCAGCTGACGCTATTTTTGAATAGCACTTTACATCGACTGCAAAAATCTTAGCATTTACGTCTGGAGGGAGTGTATTCGGCAAATCATTGATATAAATATCAAATAAGATCGGGCCGCGTAGGCCCTACACTCCCTTGAGGAACTCCACTTACTAACTCTTTAGACTCCGATAACCTCCCAGCAACCTTGACCTTCTGTGATCTTCCTGTTAAGAAGGAAGCTAAACATGATCTGAGGGAACCACCTATACCTAGCATATCAATCTTGTAAAGAAGTTTTGCTACAGAAACTCTGTCAAATGCTTTCTGAAATCTATATATGCCATTAGAGTGCTGACTTTGTCACTGAAATTTCTAGTGAGATCTCCCATCAGTTCCAATAAATTAGTCACCGTCGATCTATTGACTAAAAAGCCGTGTTGTGATCTGTTCATTAGACTATTATTATGTAAGTGAGATAGCAAGTGTGTCTTGGTAACAGTTTTAAAAATCTTACAAACTATGCAAGTCAGTGAGATTGTTCTGTAATTGTTTGCATTTGATGTAGATCCTTTTTTAAATATAGGCACCACATATGCCTTTTTCCACATAGCATTCAGAGTGCCTGATTGCATGATAAGACAAGATATCATGGCAAGTGGAGTGGCTAGCGTGCGAGCTAGCCCTTTGAATAAATTACAATTCTTTTCAATATTTTCAATATGCATAAAAAAACGACTTCAATCCATACGCCATAGGCCTATCCATACAACCCATACGCACCTACGATTCAAGCAAATGATGTTTTTCCATCTCCGTTTGCATGACATACTTTTGGTGCGTTACAAGTGCAGTATAATACATGTAGGCATACATGCACATACACACACATAAATACATACAAGAGGTCACAAGCTCCTGAATATGAGATCTAAAGATCTGGCCGAGTGAAACTAGCCTAGTCTTGTTCGTTTGCATTCGCTACGTGTCCCCAGCGTATAATTACTTTGGCTGTGTCTCATGAACCCATCAAAGACCGCCGAACAGAACGAGATGTTCTTGTTCTATAGTCTTGGGCGCCGTGTTTGCTACCGCTATTCTGATAGGGCAGGCTATACTAATCTCAGCTTGCCAACAAAGCATGCTTCAAAAGCGCGGGCTTTTTCAGAGATGGCAGATGTCAGTCTTGTTAAGACCGAGTGCAAACATTCAACGCACCACAACCACAATGGCAATTGCATTGCCCAACCAATAGGCAAAATTATTTTTAGTTGAGAGAAGTCACAGAAGCATAAATTTTTAGAGCAAACGACGTGTGGCTGTATGATATCTAACTTAAAATTCAACACACTAGCGTTATATCGTAGCGTAAAGACGTTCAAATGTGAAGCATTTTTAGCGCTTAATTGAGGAATCTATGGCGTCACTAAAGTTGTACAGGACTCGAGGGAATATTTCTTCAAATGTTATGGGCTTTACTTGCAGCCTTGCAGAAGGCCTGCAAGCAAACTCGCGAAAAGCTGGCTATGCCGTCATTGACATGTAACAAACCTTTTTAACACACGTGATGGAGAAATCAAGAATAAGACTTAGTGCAACGTAGTCCAAGTAGTCCGCACTCAGAATATAGCTCCTAACTTGAAATTGTTAAAAGCTCTTCGATGCGGAACTCGTCAATAAAGGGCGCGCGACCAGGACAAGCAATGGGTTGAATACGTTGATGCCCAGGGCCCTTTGTAGCCCGACATGGATCTACTTAATGCAACCAGCTGCTCAGCAAGCCCTTATTAAGAAACTTAAAGAAGTTTGAGTAGGCCGCTATCAGCTGCCGCATGTGAATAATTATAGGTCTGCCTTGCCCTATATGCAGGCCTACTAAAGCAGACGAATGACTTCTTTCATTCAGCTTTGAGAAAAACTTGACAAAAGAGCAGTATGCAGTGTGCAGGGCCTATGACTACCTGACAATGCGCGGACAGTGGATATTGTATGAAGTCGATGCTATAGTGGCCTATACTCGCGTGCCCGCTAAACGCTTTCAAAGCCTTGAGGATCACAGTAGCCTATATAACCGCAATCATACTGCATTCAAAACTATCCCCAAATATTCTAAGATTGAAGATTTTGATCAAATAATGATTGTTCAAAGTTAGTCGACCTTTTTGTTAACAGTTTCGCAAAGCAATATGGGCTATTAAAACTGTTCTTTAAAAATTGCGTCTATGGATAGATAGCGTAAACAGTCTATCCAAAGACGAGCAGACAGACAGATGGACAGATCTAGACAGATGCTTGGTAAGACTGGCAGCTGTTAACGAGCTATTAACTGGCGGACAGATCGCTCGATCAAACGATAAAGCGGCAGATGTCATCGAGTCGCGCGTCAGGGGACAAAGCATCAGTTGGTCATAGGTCTATCATGCAGGCTAGACTACATGATATGAAGTTTATTTCGCCACTAGAGCAGAAGAAAATCACAAACGTAACAAGAAACGTGCATGAAAAAGTGCAACAAGTTAAAACAGGTGCATCCTGGTATAAAATGAATACAGTTAGGACTAATACATGATAAGGCATTGACGATTTTGAAGTTTTAAGTAGGCCACTTAAATCTGAAAGTTAGGCCCCGGTTCAATAATAAATAGCATAATTGCAGTTATGAACTATGAACTACTAATAGGCTAGATCAGAAATGTTGATAACAGAGTCTATAGACACAGTCAATACATGTCATAGTAAATTTTATAACGACACAAAGTAATGTTGTAATATAGCTTCCACAAGAGTAAATGGGAGAAGACTGCCCAATGGGATAGGGCAAGCAATACAGTGTGGCTTGATTAATGCCACACTGTATTGCGTGCCCTGTCCCATTGGGCAGTAATGTTGTTGTGGACCTACCATGTAGATGTAGGTTGCGTTGTAGACCTATGAAGGATTTAGGGTACGAGTGGGTTGGGCTGAGGCAAGGCTGGGACCAGATTTCTCAACAGGCTACATTGCTATCCCTGCTCAGATCGACTTCTTAAAGTTCAACTATCCCCAAACTTCCTTATCGCATGCGCTATTATGGTAGTTTACATACGTGTCTGCTATTGTCACCCAGTGGATGTTCTTGGGGGACTAAACCACTGGTCTAAACCAATCAGCATTATTCCCCTTCCATCCCCCCTCCATCAGGCGTTTCGGCGTTATTTTCAACTGGGTGTTGTTGCTACAAATATGTTAAATTTTCTTCGCCATCTCATAAAATGCCTCTGCTCAATACCCGAATCCGATGCTAATCGAGTTTCTCCGATGTACAACGTGTGACTTTGCATAGAGTTTCTTCAACGTCGGCTGCAGCGTGTGACTATCGTGGAGGGAGATTAATGAGTTGCTCAGCACTAGATCAAAGGTGTCGGCAGTCAACAAGTCAGATTTAATGCGAAGCGCAGCTACTCGACTATAAACCACCAAGTGGCTGCGAGTGGAGCGGTGGGTGGAAGAGGAAATGAAACAGAATGAATGAATGGATGAATGGACGATGAGTCTGTGGATATGAATAGGGGGAAGTTCGATCGACTGCAGTGCTAATTTGTATCGGACGTACAGCCGAGAGTGTAAAGGGTGATTATCACGTAGGCTGTGAAGTGACAGAAAACTATCGTTTTACTTTCAGATAGAGGGGGGGGGGAGGGGCGAGGCGAGCGAGGGGAGGGGGGGTGCTTAGTGGTATATATATTATAGGATAAAAAGGGAACCAAAATGCAATTTTTTTATCCCTCCAGCTAGAAGTATTAAGCGGGGGTAGGAGAGGGGGGGGGGTTTGTTTTCTCGTAGGGCGATAGAAAATTCTTGTGGTATAACTGCGCTACGTTCCGGCGCATTATATTGGGTTAGGGTTAATTTGTTGGGAACAGAAGCAGTAGGCTACGGTACTATAGGACTAATGCCTCGTAGGACTCTTGGACTGTTACGGTACTATACTATACTATACTATACTATACTATATATACTATATATATATACATATATATATATACTATATATAAACATATATATATACTATATATACTACTATATTATACTATATATACTATACTATACTCTACGATACTATAGGACTCTTGCCTTGTATTTGTAACGTTGGAACCATGTTTTAAAAATAAGCGTTTTATGAAAGGAGCGAACGCCCACAAACGTTCTATTAAAGGCTACTGAGGGTCACAAAAACTGCGAGGCTGAGGTCAAACGAGTGGAGGAGCTAAAGATACTATTGCTATTACAATACACCCCCTCCCTCCGGAGCTTCAATGCAAGCGACTACAAATTTGACAGTGACGCCTCCCGCACACATCCGCTCGCCCTGACAACTTGCGAATCGAATAGTAACCTTTCTTACAATGCTTAAGCTATTCTGACAAAACGTCAAGTCGATTGGAGGGCATTGAAAGCGAACAGATAAGTAGCCTTTCTTACGATCGTGTGGGCGAGCTGAGCTGTTCGATAAAGACGAATGTGATTATAGAACCATTAGTGGGGGAAAGCGCGTCCTGTCTCGTACACTGCTTGATTACTCTCATTCCGGCGAAACGGAGCAATTGATGGGAGAGAGGGGGGAGTTATAGATGGGGGGCGGGGGGTGCCTTCAACTTCCGTAGCCTCGGGCGCGCGGTTGTGCATCGAGAGGAGAGGGGGGGGGGGAGGTAGGAGGGGCGTGGCAGCGGAAGATCAGGGCCTGGTCACCCAAAGGCGACAACTGGATCTTACGCCGCGATGCGACTAGAGAAAATCGGCGAGACAAGCCAAGAACAGAAGCCAAACCTTGCGCACAGTGACTGACTCGCTCGCAGGAACGACGCAGCTACAGACAACAACAATGTTAACACATTGTTAAGAACATTGTAGTAAAATGTTGATGTGCAAAATGGGAGTGTATAGCCTGGTGCAAATGTGTCAAAATAGGATAGGAATGATATTTATGCCAGATTAAACCCAACTCAGCAACAATGGCGAGAACCTTAGGTTGAGAAGAGGCGTGATCTAAGCCGGGGATTAAGAGGGTATAACTACATGCAACCGACGCAAGATACATCATCGTGCAGACCCCAGCAGGTCGGGGAGCAAAGAATAGACATGCAGCCCAAAGCTCTCCGGGCGAGTCGTAAAAGGCGACTAAAGACGAGGGAGCCGTTTCGTGGCGGCTTCTTACATGGAACCGGACAACTGTAATATAGTCTTCGTTACTCACACACGGTCCTTAATTTTTTTCTAAGAAGAAGGTCAAACATCGAATTACTATATAAGGAAGCAATTGGCACTGAACTCGTCTTCTGTGGACTAGAAAAAAGAGATGTTGTGACCGGAATAATTATGATCGACGAGTCTGATTGGAATATGACCGACGACCGCATTATCCCTGTCGCAGCTTTTTCGACACCCCTTACTTAAAACTCATAAAGTCAAAAGCGATCGATAGGCCACGCTTTCACGGTCCGTTTTCTACAGCTACAAATCATAAAAGTTGCGAAAAACTTAAACAAGGCTGGCATTTAGCCGCCGGTATCTCGTTATGTCTTTTGCAATCAGCGGCCGGCGCGTCATAAGCTTGCTATCGCCCACATAGAAGGTCTAACTTCAACTTATTAGACTAAGCCTGTATAAGGCCCGTATCCTTTCCATTAGCATGTGTTTCGGATTAGGGAAACGCTTGATGCGCTATAAATTATAATTAGCTCCAGTCCCAACTAAGGGACATTTGAACTTAAGCCACAACTTTAAAAGACATCGCGCAAAGCCTCCGACGCATTGGCTTTAGGCTTTACAAGCCTAGCCTAAGCTCGTATGGGTTTTAGTTAGGCCATACAAGGTTTTGCTGGCTTCTGGCTTCGTCTAATAGCGTTCAACATTGTCGTCAAAAGTAAAAAATCACACAAGATATTAAAAACTAAAAGTCAGTATACGCCCACTGTGTCGGTTAGGCTTACTAAGTGTTGCATCTTGGTTTTTAGAAGAGCGGAGAACTATACTAGTGTTATTACACTAAATAAAAATCGCGAAATTCCAAAGATTTTATATTTTGGCCGAACAAGGTTGAAATTCTCGATCTTTCACGGTCGTGGACTGAGCCCGACCGTCCCCCGACGGTCCTCGTGTTACCGAGTCTATACCGACACTCGCTGCCGTGTCTACACCATTATGACAGCGCGTCAACGTCCTAACAATGAACGACGCTTGTTGCAAGAAAGGGTGTCTGAAAGCTGCTAACTTTCTGCACCGAGAAGTTCCGACCTCTTCCGACACTCGATCAAAACCATTCTCTGGATCTCCGATAACGCGTCAAGGTCGTAGAACAATCGCCCACCAAATTTGAACTCATTCTAAATCGTTGATCAGCGAACCCTAAAGCGTCTTGCAGCAGACGCGCCCCTCAAATACAATTAGTCAAACACGAGCGCAGATGCATGCTAATTAGCACATTGATGGGCTGACGGGTGGAAATGATCATATCCCCCGGGTCTGCGCCCCTCCCCCCGCCCCCGCTGAACGCTTTCCAGAGCCGC
>JAQIWG010001263.1:0-25458 GCA_034695025.1 Chamaedrilus cognettii
GCGGCGACTATATTGCGCGCTGCTATTGCCCTATAGGCCTACAGTGTACACAGTATATCTCTAGTATATACGCCACAATATGTACACAATATTTTTCCTAGCTGCAATGTATGCTCTGCAATCGTTGTCTGTAGAGTCTAGCTAGTAGTTACTAATTGATGATGTTTACATTCTTTACTTGCAATTAAATTTGCATGTTAGTGCCAAGGCCCGTCATTACAGCCTATAGAATGAAGGACGTATGCGGATGATGGGGGAGGGGCTTGACCCGTGTGCCAAACCAATTATTAACCATCAACAATTGATTGACAGGGTCATGACCCTTTCATATCCAGTCATAATAATTAGCAACTATTACCCTAATACAAATCAAATTTCATGTTTAGCAAAAAATGCTTCTTTCTGTGATATTGATATATACAAGCTAATGCAGGCGCATTCTAGACTTGTAATTCTGTGGTTAGTGCCTATTGTAGACTATTATTAACTAGCAATGAAACCCGTCCTAAGGTGGACGTGCGGAATGTAAAACTAAGGTCTTACTACAGCGCTGAGCAACGTGCAGCGCAGCAGGCCTGGGCAAAAGTACTCTGATTTAACTTGTTTAGAATGATGAGCATATTTTTACCACCATTCGTGGAACGTAGTTTTACCGCCCTGAATATGTTTGACGCGAAAATTTTGCTTGACAAAAATTCTGATCGAAAACTTTTGGCTCACATCACTTAATACTGTTCATTGAACTAAGTTTGATTATCATTATTGTTTTCTTTCACAGATTTATGCACTACTGTACGATTATAAAGCATATTTGAAGGGTAGATGGCGACACTGTCAGTCACTGCAGACAGTGCCGATCTGAAGGTCATCCTTGTCGGAAGTTCCGGAACGGGAAAAACCTGCCTTTTTGAACGATACCTCAATAATCACTACGCAAATGATCCACATCGAGTGGTGAGTGCCTTGTGTGTGATATATCAGTTTGCGTTTTAACTTAATACAGAGCTATATAACTTTGTACTTTAAAAAAATGTACGGTTCAAAGCATCCGAATGCATAATAATTTTCTGACTTGCATGATATCTAAATTATTCAATCTTGAGCGTATGTAAATAAACAGATTTTTGAAGAAGCAAGTGTATGCTTATTGTGATAAATGTGATCTCATCAAAAAGGCGCAGAAACTGATTTTGTTATTAACATTCTGATATGCAATTATTCCCATTTGATTGGCCTGGATGAATGACGCCTTCACTATTATTACGAAATATGATACTATTTTATTACGGACATCTAATTTATATCGATTTTGTTATAAATAGAACCATGTAACTTGCAGTAAAGCCACTGATCCGAGAAGGGTATCTCTAAGGTTGACAGTCTGAAGGTTGAATTTGTGTGCAGACAGTTGGGGCATCATTTGGTGGCAGAACACTCAATGTTAAAGGTCGACCTGTGCGACTGGGGATTTGGGTACGCTTAAATGTGACTGGGGATTTGGTATGCCAGAGCCCAGTTGTTCAATAGAGAGTTATTTGAACCATAGTTGAACGATCTAGGATTATTTAAATAACTCTCCAATATTGGCGTGTTGTTCAAACAATCCTGGATCTAATCAGATCTGAATGGACCGTGACGTCATTTTTGTTCTATGATTAATTGATTATTTTAAACCAAATAACTCTCTATTGAACAACTTGGCCTTAGTGACCGAACAAATGTTCACATATTTATTCTATGCTGTGCATTAGTCTGTGACTTCTTGCATCCTGTCGTAATGAATAGAGTCTTGCTTGAGCACAAATTAAATGTTGTGCTACTTTTGTTTTGCAAAAGTGCATTAAATTATGGAGTTTGTAGAGAAAGTGGTACTGTTCTGAACTAAATTTGCATTCTAATGCATTTTGGAGCAATTTGTGACCTGACACATTTTTTTATTTGTATACCATAAACATATTACTGTTAATCATTGGATTTTTGATTTGAAGTGCTAAATAAATGGTACAAAATACAAGCGTATTCATTTTAACGCATGAATTGAGAGTTGCTCAATTTAGCTAGTAATATGGCTCTGGACTCCAATATAGAAGTCAAACCTGTGTTAACATGGACACGGCATTGCAGTCTTATTATGATAATAATTATATTTGCACTAATTGATTTAAGATATTCACTACATACTTACTGATCGTTGCAATTAATATTATTACGTAGTTATTCCTAAATTAATGAGCATAAATCCCTTGCGTCTATATATACCCCTTCAATTTTGCTCACAGGACACTGCTGGCTCAGAGAGATACGAATCGATAACTCGTAATTTTTTCCGTAATGCTGGCGCTGCGATCATTTGTTATGAAATTAGCTCAGAACCTACGTTTGAACGAGCACTTCGGTATTGCAGGGAGCTTCAACAGAGTGAGCCGGTAATGTTTCAATCTGCTCTTCAGTTTGGCTTGAATTTTTTGAAAGTCTCGAATCTTGGAATTCATTTTTTCTATTCGTCATTTTTTATAGTATCTTGAAATGCTCACTCGCAGGGGCGCCGGAAGAGAGGGGCTGCAGGGGGAAAAATTGCCCCCTTGCTCCTTTTCACGCAGAACAAAGATCTTTAAAATTCTTCCTATCATTACAAGTAGTGCCCCTTCATTGTAGTAGATTTATCCAATTCTGATTGATGTATTTATAGGCCTGCAGATTGGCTAATTTAGCAATGATACATAGTGCCTTGTTCAATAATATTGAATTTGCATAGAGCTTGCGCTGCTCTCTGGTTGAAATGTAGGCCTGTTTGTTGAATGTTTGTTGAGTGCCTTCAAAAATTTGTCCTCTCTGCCCTCGATTCACTTTGACTCCGCATCTGAAAGTCACTCGCATCCATCATCTTAATTTTGCTTGCATTGAAACTCTAAAATCTTTCGTATGGTACTAATATCACTAATCAAAATTATCTAGATTAAACATTTCATTATCCTGTTTAGTAATGGGCCCATAAATTTATAAAATTTTGGAGATTTGTCATTATAAATAAATAGAAACGTTTGTTTAACTTTCGAGCAAGACATCCATAGAATACATAAATAAATGGGAGTCCAATGTGACAAAGTACTCGACACTCACTTGAACACAGACTAGCTCATAAATTGATAAACAATTTAGTACTAAAGCCAGAAAGATCAACGCCTTAAGCAGCATCAATCACAGCATTGTTCCTGTAATATAATAATATATATAATAATAATAATATATACTACTAAATAATTGACCAATCACTAGAACGTGATTGGTCAAGGTTATCATTTATATGAACAATAACGTTGATTTCATCCGGCAGCCGACCGATTTGATTGGTAGGCTTCGGGAATAAAGATATCTAAATTTAATTTTTGTTGTTACAGGTTGCAATATTAATTGATTGTCAGTAGGATTGATATTCATGGGAAACATAAATAATTATTATTTCAGTTTTTATTTCTTTATTTATTTTTTATCAAACTCTGTCTTTGGTTGACGCATTACTTCGTGCATAACTTTATCTTAGATTCGGGCATCTTTGAAAATGAATTCACTTACTTATTTTGTTGATTAATTATATAATTGATGAATCATTTATTGCAGGAATGTAAAATATACTTCTGTGGAACGAAGCTGGATTTGGTTGTCACAAATGCAAGTCTTCGATCTGTCGATCTAAACGATGTCTGCAAATACGCAGCTGGTTTGTTTTTCTTTTGGTAGAAATGCAATTGTTTTTTGTATTTTAGTCTTTTTTATAGCACTTAAATCTCTAATCAATTTATGCATCCTGGTGAAGTGTATGCGAACTGATGAAATGTTCAGTGATCATTCATGGGATGACTACACTGTTGCTTGATAAAAATGACGAAAATTTGGAGCTGCAAAGTTCTAATGTAAATCATCCGGAATATTCCATTGACGTAAATTTCTACATTAGGACTCTCTACGCTTTGGGAGTAACGATATGCACTTTTGACTGTTCGCACCCCCACCAACAGGTCTACTTGATCACTTATTTTTGGCTTTAGGTTGCTTTTTCGTCCTTGGTGCTAGGGTTGTAAGGGTTGTAGCATGATGCAACATGCTTATAGCCTCCAAAATCAAATGCATTTGCTTCTTTTGATAGGAGGCGCTACTAAGGCTGCCGAATCGCTATTAACGTTTTTTATTTTGATGCAATAGCCTTTTATTAATAGTACACTTTACGACAGTTACTTCAATTTCATATCAGTGATATAGTACAAGGTTACGTAGTTAGTTTAGTAGTAGTTTTTTCATGCCATTTAACTACTAGGCTACTAGTACTGGTTTATATGTCAAAAAAATTAAAGATAGTCTTTTTTGGCATCATAGATTTCAATCTTGCTCGTCTGAACAATTAAATTAAGATACTTTCACTTGTTCACTCTTGTTCTTGTTCACTTGTTCACAGCGCAATGAAAGTGTGTTATATATTTGCGCAGAAATAAAAGCGGAAGCTATTGAAACATCGAGCAAATCTGGAGAAAATATTAGTACGTATATGGACTATGCTGTACTTTAAGTCTTAGGTGTTTAATTCGCCTACTGTTGTATGAATAGCATATAATAATCAACACAATCAATTTGATAATCAAGCCATCAGAGCTTTTCTTTTATGTTCTGAGAATACGACAGTGTCTGCTATAGAGCTAGACTGTCGCATTTTTATAAACTCAGTCAACACGATATTGCTGAGTTCAGTTGGACCTTCTTTTCATAGTAAGCTTGAAATAACATCATAAATGATTTATTTTTTAATTTTGTATTTATAATAACTGTGATCATTTTGTTAGCGGAGCTGTTTGATCTCATTGCTGAAGATTTTGCGAAAGATCCTCAAAGCGCCGCAAACTCAGGTTTTGTTGACTTTAATTTCATAAGTTTATCTGGCTTACAGTGTACAGATTATACAGCAATCACAAATTTGGTTGTTTTTCAATTTAGTAGGCTTGAATTTGAAATCATAAATCTACGGTTCTTACATGAGCGCTTCACGATAATAATGATAGCATTGTTAGATATTACTTGAATTCGCATATATGATAATTATTTAATATTTGACTTTTATTTCATAGATTCATATTGCGACTACTATTCAATGATAAGGAGAGAAATTGCTGTGCATTCGGTAGTGATACGGTATTCTGTAATATGTGCATAGATTTATTCTTGTATTTTGTCAATGGACAGATTCAAATAAAAATGGAAAATATTTATAGAAGAACAAATTTAAATTTTCTATTAGTGTCCAATAACTGACACAATAACGGTTATATAATTATGTGTATATTCTACATATATGCCATATTCAAAATTGTTATAAGACGTCGTAAGAAGTCATAGATATTAATCGTACATGATCAATAATCGAATCACTAAATTATATGAAAGTGTCAGCGATTTATCTGTTTGCCATATTGCTTTACTAAGATTTATATATATTTTTTGCAGGTCACTACTAAGATTATTATATATATTTTTTGTAGTGACCATGTGACAGTAATTTATGTACATAAAAAATTCTATTTCAGTCTCCGCTAAGGGAACGGATACGGTACGCCTGAAGACTAGGCCATTTATCCTACCGGCACCGTTAACAAAAAACGAGAGATGCTGCCATGGTTCATAGCAACACTGCGAGACTACATCGACTGTTGAATATTCATGTAATTTGTCTAGAAAACAACGTGTGACTTCCATAGTACAGCGATTTGTAAGCATCTCCAATCACGGGTTAATCTCTAATTATTGAATGGTTGTGTGATTTGTTTGTCGTCGTTGTTTGTAAGTCGTGATATGTTTTCAATATTTTTTAGGTTTTGGTTTAAGTTTCAGTTTTCTTATTATGGTGGAAGTCGTGAATTGTTAATGCTGATCGTTGAGACTTCGTACTAAACCGGTTGTTTTTTATGCTATAGATATACTTAAGTTGTTCATGAATGTTAATATTAATTGTTTTAGTTCATTTTTTATACATATGATATTTTATGAAAATGACTCTGAATTTGTCTGTTTGCAAAATGTCTTTATTGTGTCATTTCGCCTCCGCTCTGATTTTTGTGGCAATTTTTTTCATAGGCAATTCCGGGTAATTCGTATTTCTTTAGCATGCAAAGATCGATAAAATCTATGCTATATGTTTTTTTAAAGGCTACTGAGTGATAATTGCTGATGGGTACCGGTACTTAACAATTCTAATTTTTGTCCCTTAATCCTTCAAAGTTGTCGTATGATGATATGCAGAGTTCGCTTTAGGCTGATGAAACCGGTGTAACGCTAGGCCTCCTTCTGATAGAACAGGCATTGTCCTACGCCTAAGCCTTTTAAAACAGGCGTAGCCTGCATCTTCGGTGAGAGCTCTCGACAGGGGGGGGGCGTGCTGTCAGAAATTTTCTGTTCCATTCTTACCAGTCATTGTCTATTTTATAACCTATGGCTATAGCCTGCTGTCACAGTATACAACCTTTTCGCCAATCTGTAACCTATCTTGACCGAGAAATCGACAGCAAATGACTATCCTTAGCTGTCTTATACAACAAACGGCTACGCAATCGCATCTCAAAAACGCGCAGCCCTACGCCTCGCTCGACCATTTTTAGGGGTAGATCGACGCCTATCCCTTTCTAAGTTGGCGTAGGATTTAAAAAAGAATCTGTTCTTGTGTTTTAGGCCTGCTACTTAACCCTGATTATATGTTCAGCTTCGTACATGCTGTCGTCTATATGCGTGTAGTTTTTGTGATAATATGATGCTATACAGACATAGGTGCATACAATGTAGACAGCTGTTATCATTTAGCATGTGAGGTTGTTTTGTTAACTTTATGTGCATATTTTAGGCAGTGACATCAGATTTTTTTGTACTTTCAACGCCTGCGCTCAAATCGCATGTGGAATGTTCTTCTATTCATTAGCTAGATACGCTTGCTGTCTGTACATGCTTGATCAGAATAAGTTGACTTCTAAAGGAACTAGGTTTTCATAATTTGAGAAGAAATGTAGGCTAATTTATTTCTCTAATATCTCTATCTTATGAAGAATATTTTCATATTATTTAAATTGTAACTGATTGATTTATGGTTCTTTGTATAGCCTGCCGTTATAAATATTTTTGATATAATTGATATAGTTTACACTAGAACATTTTGACTGTTACTAGATACTGTATTAATGGACTTCAGTAATTCTGACAAATTTGTGAGCATACCCACAAATGCTGAGTCATAACGACCAAGTAATATGCTTGCAGCGGGTGCTGCCATCTTTGCTTTTGAAATGGTGTGACTTTGCGTGAAACCTAGGGATAAATACAAATTTTTATTAACGATCCAATGTTTGTCGTGTTGTCATTTTTTTTCCAATTGTAACAATTTCTTGCCATTTTTCTATGAAATTAAATATTTCTTGATTTTTTTTAAAAATCTCGCCTAGTTGCCAATCAAATCTATTTGCTTAATTTGTAGAATATTATTTCTTTAAGTAAGTGCATTTATACTACATGAGTGTGGCTAATGTGCTATGGTTTTTTTGGGTTTAACAATAGCAACTTAAAAATATTAATTTAGCTTTTTTTATAATTCCATGCTCAAATCATGACTTGTTTATTTCACACCATATCTTGAGAAAATATTTTGAGTGAATCGTTGTTATTGTCACTTGAAATGACTTTATTTGTAAGTGAGCATGAAGTATATGAACAACTCAACTTCATTGTTGATATTGTGTGTGAATCCTTGCCGTCTGGGGTAAAAAGATAATAGATCTGCAGCCCAGAACTTCGTGGGTGAATTATAAAAGACAAATTAAGAAGGGGTAGCAGTTCTTTGCTTGACCCCGAGGCACAGAACCAGACTGTAATGCTCTTTGTTACTACACACGGTCCTTAAACCTCAAACATTATCTAAATTGTTTATAATCTACTACATTTTAATATTTTTTTGAAATGACTCTAATTTTCTCTGTCGAAATAGTACATTGATTGTTCGTTTGATTATTTAATTTAGCAAGGGATCCAGGTACTGATTGGGTAATTGATTGAATTTAGTAGGCCTATGCAAATTTTTAAATATCAATAATTTATATTATACTTACATGAATAACAACTTGACATCTATAACAACTTAAATTCAAAATGTATTACTTGAAATATTGAATTACTAGCATATATTTTGAGATTATAATGCTTATTATAGAGCTATCATACTGCTTTGCAAACCTGTTGTTCGAATTTCGAATTTTTTGAATTAATTACTCGAATTCTTTTGAATTAATACTTCAAGTGTTCAATTATGTTCTCACGGTTCAACCAAATATTTGTAAAACATTCGTCTTATATAAATTATTATCAGACTTTTTGTAACCTTTTTGTTATAGCCGTTTAAGTTTTAAATCATGAGATTCTGTGATTACATTATGTAATTTAATTTGCTGTCTTCATGTCCCGGGTTTGATACTGTTGATATGTTATGCTGCTTATATTAACTGGTTATTGATGTGATTCATCCATTCAAAATATAGCATTTTGAAGGTACCGATTTTCATTGCATTTATCGTCTATTTTATAATTATAGTCGTGTATTTTTACCGCTTCGCTGGTTCAAGTCACTATTGCGCGAAGAGCTTCAAAAAGCATTGAAAACAGCGCCATCTTACGAATGCATTTAAAATTAAAAACCAGGAAACTGGTTTAAAGACGCAGAATTGCGTGCATCCACGTGACCATTGGTGAGCTTTAACTTTTTCATGGGTCCCGCTTGCTGCGGTCTTCAGGTTGCACGCAGTGCGTGACGTCATTCTGCCTGCGACGCGTCCATCAACCTGTGACGTCATTCTCTGTCTGACGTCACAGCCTCCACCGAACCCTGGAACCGCTTTATGTTGCGAGTGCCAGACCAACATCGCCGCGAGTGACGCGCACGCCGTCCGTCGCCTTTTGAAAATTAATGCGCCAGATAATTTTAGAAGGGAGCGAAGCTTATAACGTGTCCCCGCCAAGGGCGATTGCCCGCATGGCTCGCGCGCGTTGTATACCCAACACTTGGCGGTGCGCATGCCACTGCAGCCGATTGCGATGGGTTTATGGTTCACGTAGCCTAGCCGGACGAGAAAAGCCATCTGGGAAGCGCTAGCTGCGATGCTCGAAAGCACTACATCAGCATTACGGTTCAATTAGAATGGCTAAAGTGCATGTCGGCTGCGCGGATGCATGCTAACTCGCCGATTAGCGAGGAAACGGAGAAAATAGATCATAATAAAATGCGAGTTAACGCCTGTTTTTTCTCTCTGGTAGTTGAAGGGGAAGAACTTTGAAGAGCGCCGCATGAGAAAAAGGAATAAGATGACATGGAAGATAAGCAATGAGAAAAATTAAACTTTTGAAGTGTATGATAGAGAAAGACAACAGTGTAACCTATCTCGATTTTATAACTTAGCTTTGACCTGTCACCTGCATGATAGATCCCCAGAGAAGATTGTTATATTCAGTTTGCTCTCTGATAAATGAAGGATTGAGCAGAACATTGACATAACAATTTGATTCAAGTATCGTATAGCCGCTGTATTTCATGGACAACCATAGAGCATGCAGTCTAGGCGTACTGCATAGTCACAATGGTGGTGCTGCCAGGATTGCCCAAACAATATAACTAGCTAGACATACGGTTACAAAAACAGTCTAACGGTAAGGTTACCTCTCGGTTTTCTATAGAGACCCCAAACCAATTATTAAATAACTTTAGCAATATAGCTTGTACATGTACACTTTACAGAGTGCGTCATAAAAAAGTTGTCCGATCAATACCGGACAACTCCAGTCAGCACCGGACCAACTTCAATCAGCATCGAACAACTTCAATCAGTATCGCACAACTACAGCCAGCATCGGACAACTTCAATCAACATCGGACAACTTCAATCAGCATCGGACAACTTCAATCAGCATCGGAAAACTTCAGTCAGTATCGTACAACTTCAGCCAGTATCGGACAGCTCCAATCAGGATCGGACAACTTCAATCACCATCGGACAACTTTAACCACATCGGACAACTTCTCCTCTCTCCAACAACTTATCTCTCATCCCTAACTCTCATCTCTCATCCTCAACTCACATCTTCAACTCTCACCCTTAACTCTCATCCTCAACTCTCAACTCTCATTCTCAACTCTCAACTCTCATCCTCAACTCTCAACACCCCCTGCAGGCCGGATAACAAAGAATTGGCTTGCAGTCCAGCGCTCCCCGGGCGAGTCGTACGAGGCGACTAACAAAGGGGGAGCGATTCTGCGCCGGCTCTCTTGCACAGAACCGGGTCGCATAATACCTTGTGATAATACACACGGTCCGCAAACTAAAAAAATTATAAAATAATCAACTTTCAAAACTTACTAGTAACCTCAACTCTCAACTCTCATCCTCAGATTTTTCACTCGCCGCCGCCGAGTATAATCGGTGGTCGGCGCCCCGCCCCCGACAATCGTAGGTCCGCGCACACCTCTACGTTGGCCTATCGTTGTCTTTAATGATGGGTTCATACCAGAGACGGATCCAGGATTTGTTAGTGGGGGGGGGGGGGGTGAATATCAACAGCTTTGTACATGTCTAGGCTACTAAATTTTTCTTCCTAAACGAACTCACGAGCGGCGGGGGGCAGGGGTGCTGGGGGGCGGGGGGGAGGGGTGCTGACAGAACTTTTTGTGCGCCACATCAAGTCGATCGATCCAACTCTACTATTCTCTCTGTATATCCAGTACACACATTTTTACACCGCTCATTGTTACATCTGCAAATGTTCTATAAACTTTTTTATTACCAAAATAAATTATTTATGCTGGTGGGGGGATGTATTCACCCCCATCCCCTCCACTGGATCCGTCCTTGGTTCACACCTTCGTGATTTAAAGCTTGGGCGAGCTGGCATGCGACGGTCTAATAGTCGATGAAAATTGAATCTCTGCTGCGGGAGCTGGCTCCCATTGGTTAATACCAATAGAACCCATGGACTCCAACCCTTAACCCTGCGTCGCCCAAACCGAGCCTAACCACTGAATCAACTATATATTAATACTAAATACAAACACTAAATTACATGTAGGCCTAACCTTAGCCTCAGTCACAGTTAGCCTAAGTAAGTCACCTTAGCCTCAGTCATAGTCGAAATGCAGGACTAAACAGTTGAAGATATTCCTGCAAGCGCGTAATTTCAATTTCGCAAGCGCGCACCTAATTTAAAGGTTGACTATTTTTGGCCTATCGATTACCGCAATCCCATGCGCTGTGCAGGAAGGAAGTAGCGAGTTGTCAATCTCTTGGGAAGTCGCCTGTCATCGAACCAACGTCCTTTTCGACCGCTCGCGCCTCACACTTCCAGTAGCAACTAGCAATTGTTGAAGAGCAAACGGTTGGAATGGTGATTGTACCCTCAAAAGCGCAGTAGGCTTATGCTACTGGAATTCATCCAAAATAAGTGAGGCCTAGACTCGTTTTTATTCAGATGGGTCTATAGGCTCATAACAATGAATCATCAAAGTATCCGATTGAATGGAGCGTTTGAACATTATTTTTATTACAAAAAACATGCAATGTCGCTTTATAGACAACGATGTTTCAGCTGCTAAACTTAGCAGTGCAATATCCTCTTCATTCTATGGAGTTCGATAAATCTACTTTAAGATCAGATTAGACACAGTACCAGAATCCTGAAATTCTTTGTACGTCGCCTACGAGCAGTTATTAAATTAAGTCGCCTGCGTTGGCATGACGATAAGCCGTATGACTACTTTATTGCAATTCACAGTGCAATTTCTGCTCGATTATCGCGTGGCTGGTACAAGTCCACTTGCATTTTGCCTTTCACTTGTTCCGTCTGTTATTGTGAAGAGCAGGCTTGCGGGGCAATACATCCTTATTTTATGCATCTGGTCTGAGTGTTTGATCTATGAAACAACAATATGCCTTTGGAAATGCAGTCTCGTTAAATAGTTGATAACCAATAATTAATTCGTCTGTTTTCCTAATTATTTTTGCATGACTCTTTGTTTGTCGTTTCTTCAAGAAGAGATTTATTTAAAAATTTGAAATTAATGAGCTATCGGTAAAAAAAGCTAACATCGCTGTTTATTGTTTTATTGTTGTTACGGACCTTTAGGCCTACATGTATGTCTTTTATTTTCACATAGGACGTAAGGCCTACTGTCCACATAGCCTATGCATTTAGGCCTACATAACGAACCCTTTTGCATACAATGTCTCGTCCTAAAAGGAATCCAATGTTACATGGATTTAGAGTGACTTTTAAAAAACAAATTATGCAACTTCAGGTGGCAGCGTTGCGTGTTTTCTTAAACCGCAGGCACGCTTGCAGCGTTAATCGCAGTCTAGCCTACCTGACGCACCGGTTGACGTATTGAAGCGTTAACAGGATGAGAACGAGACTTCGCGAGAAACTGGCGCAAACGGATCGGAGGGTGAAGCAGTATCAACGCATTGAAAATGTTCTCGATTTGTTTTAAAAGTACAGTAGGCCTAGGCGAGTGCTGACCATTATTATTTATATGTTCAACGATCTGAGCTGGCAATAAGCTGCTACCTGTTTCGAAGGTACAGTGGCTGCTGAATAATCATTTGCTCGGCTCGAAACATACAATAGATAACAAATTTACCAAATTGGTTATTTAATTTTAATTAAATTCCATGAAGTATTCGATATTCTGCATTGAGAAAAAACTTTAAAGTTGATTAAGATGTTTCGTGCTGAAGATACAATAATAATGGAGGGACTAGGCGGAAGAGCAAGCAATAGGTTAGGCCTATGCGTTAGAACAATTTTCAAGCCCTTCATATTTCATACAGTCTGGTGCATAGCCGACTAATATTTATTTTATTACCTATTAATAGTCCATGCCGTATAAAATTTTGTGCCGATTTATATTAATTTTAAATATCAAATTATATTCCCCCCCCCCCCACCGCCCATCACATCCGCTTCTGGTGAAAGTCAACTGGCATCTGATCGCCACTGCACGATGCGAATTATCTCGATTTATTATTAATCTTTTATTGCTTCGATGGATATAAAACGAACGCGCTAAATTATTAATCATCTGCCGTCTCAGCGGTTGAGGGATGATCCTAGGGAGAAACCATTAAAAGCTGCCCTCGGTGACCACTAAACCCCGAGCTGGTTCAATTATTGCTTCGATTGCTTAAATTGCACGCGAAGTCCCTCGGCAGCGAAACAGCATTAATTTACCTTAGTGCTCTTAAGTAAATAAATAGAATTAAACCGCGTGGAGCTGGAAGAATAATAACTTCGCGTGACGGCAATTGGCAGTGGACATTTTATAGACACTCAGGTCTCAGGCCTAAGTATAAAACAGTTCATTGGGTTAGGCTAGATATTGAACTGCTATTTTAATCATTGTTGTTCTCGATTTAGAATGCGATTTTATCGTCAAATATCGGCTTAGCTCAGTGCAGCGCGAAGTGGCGATCCGCGGACCGGTGCCGGTCCGCGGACCGGCGCCGGTCCGCGGACCGGCGCCGGTCCTCGGACCGGCGCCGGTCCTCGGACCACCTGTCGCTTGTCCGCGGGCTAGCTGAGATTTTTTAAAGTTCTACCCATTTGTGTTAGTTAAATATTTCAGAAATCCCACGCCGTCGCTGCGAAGTGTAACCTAGTTCCGTAGAAATTAAAACCCTACTCGTAAAACCATATTTAATGTAGTGATGCATTTAAATCATATTCTATTGGGCAGTATAAATTTATTGCCACAGAAAGTTGCCGGTTCCGGGAAACAGGGGAAAAAACTTGCCGGTCCGTGACACCGGAGAGCTACATCCCTTAAAATACGGAACGTCTGGCAACAATACTCGTGAGTTCTGCACTGCAAAAAATTGTATCTTTCATGGAGAGGACATTTTGACAGTCAATCCACCGCTTCTTCCAAGAAATTCCATACAATCCCGTCGGACAGGAGCTATAAGCCCTCCTTGATTTTTCGATCTGGAATCGCCACAGCGGTCAACATAACTGATAACTTTAAAATCCTATTGTCAATTTCTCGTATAAACTACAATCCGAGTTGTAATTTTACGGTCCAGTTGAAGATAACGCTAAATGAAATTGTGTCTTGTTTGATTAAGACGACGGTGGGGGCCTCAGTGGCGGGCCTACTCTTGTACATGTACAGTTATACACGGTGATTCAGGAAAACGGGAACCCGTAGAAGTATTATTATAACTCAACCAATTGCCAATCGATTTACATGAAACTTGAAACGCTAATATCAGAGAGATTTGCGATTATAATTAACTCATAGTTTGTGTTCAAACTGTTCACCGTTAGCACACACGCACGGAGACGGTCACGCCATTGTTTGATTGACGCGTCAATGACGCGCTGGTCCAGCTTTCCCCACTCATCCACGATGGTTAAGTTTATGGTTAAAAGCGAACTGTAAGGAAATCAAGATAAATACTTAACGATCAGCGGTACAATATCATAGGCCTACGAGGCTACGACGAAAAAAGTTCCATGTGAATCGATCGCAATTGGTTGAGTAATAATGATCATTCTACTGGTTCTAGTTTTCCTGAATCACCGTGTTGTGTGTAGACTGATCCGTGGCGGCAGAGAAAGTGCTCTATCAATGCTCGCTAGGCGTAAAGCCACGAGGCGAGAAGATTGACAAGCCAATTTAGACTCGCTCCAAGTCACGTAAGTGGATCTCCGTCAATCAATATGGTCGGTTCCGTCACGTTTGCTGCACCGTGTATCAAAAACGTTTATTCTCAGTCGCGTTAGTTCAGGTTAGTTACACCGTGTAGGACGTGTAGGAAAGCATATTCCATCCTCGGGTGGCTTGGACATTAAGGCTATAGGCCTAGGCATCGATCGTCGCTGATAATAAAATCTGTAAGTTGCATAGGTTTGAAGTTTGACAATTACTGGGGTTACACTTCACGACCGGCGGGGGGTGGAGGTGTAAACGAATTTTATTTCTCAGAATAATTCCTCAGTCTCGAAGCTCCGTCAATCCAATCAGTCAGCCTCCACAGCCCCCCCCCCCCCAAGCCTCTCTCTCCCGGTCAAAATATGCCTGGCAAATTAACAAATGTATACATTGCGGGGGGGAGGGGAGGCTAGCCCCTGATCCCCCTCCCTACGCGCCTGTTCATTTATCTAAAAATGTTGAAAAAGAGTCTCAAAATAGACGGGGTTTAAAAAAACTAGGCTACAATATTGACCGTCCATGCCCTCCTCAAAAATTGGGAGCAGAAATCATTCTTATGGCATAAAATTCGAAAAGTAAACTCTCACAATGTCATGTATATCAGGGCAGTCAGGTTCAGCCATTAAATAATACGAAGACGACTGTACAATGATGCATGATCATGTCTTTCAGCGCACGGCTTCAATGTACTGCACGTTTTTTGCTGCTTGCTGGTTTATGCTGGTGTACTTTTCATGCAGCTATAATATTTGAGCTACAGCGTATTATTGCATTATGCTTGCTGAGCATCAAAATAAAAATCATAAATGACAATAGAAAACGCACGAGCGTCGCTTTGGTATCATGAATCGACGTGAAAAAGCATCCGTTTGCGTTAATTTTAATCTTTTTAACGGCCTGCGAACAATTTCATGAAAAATCCCGCATTGATGAGTTATACACAATATTCCGGTGCATTGACGACGTGTTAATTTCTGTACTGGAACATGGATGACTATTGGCTAGCCTCACATATAAATTCACAGTAACACAGGCTACAGAGTGATACACACACAGTCAAAAGCAACGGCCGCTCGATTTCGTGACCTCCTCAAAAAGAATAAATTTAATCAATTTTTCTCCGAAAAAATCTAGTCTAATAAGTTAACATGAAAATAATCATAATTACGATTTTTAAAACAGGGTAATTTGACCGTATTTCTGTTTTATCCTTACTTACTATCCGAACTCGTTTATCCTTACAATTTCTTTCTTGAATACAATTTCTTTCAAAAGGCAATGCTGTGATAAGCAGTTCAAAGCTCATAGTGACCATTATAAATAACGATAAATATATTTTCTGAAAATCAACGAAATAAGCTTGTCTCGTTACTTTTCAACAAACTAATTGTCCATGAAAAGCATGACTTTTAAGAGTAGATCGAATGAGAACAAGAATATCTTAATTAACAGACATCCAATGCGAGAGTCTAATAACTCTCGAATTTCGCAACGCGAATGAAACGTGTTCTAAAGCGCAGCCGCCTTGCAGCTTTTCAGTCGTCACGTTTAAGTTTCTCAAATTTGAGGTCATATTCTGTAGGCGGGACTGGGTATTCAGAATCAGGAGTGACTCAACCCCTGTTTCTGAGTACCCCACACTAAGTGTGTGAATACGCCCAGAAGCGCTTCTCCTACAAAAAGTTGCCAGGCGCTAAATCATTCCATGATTTTTTGTCTGCAGGTACGAAGATTCGTCGGCGTTTGGTGTGTTTGTGCAGCTTTGCTGCAAAGATTCCTTAAGATAAAAGAGACTTAACAGGTCTCAAACACTGTCCGTACCCCCCCTCCGCCCGTCCCCCGGCTCGCGAGTTTTCTTCGCGTAGCGATACTTACGGCGGTGAAGAATGGGTAGGGGTAATTAACTGTAGGGGCACGCCATTCAACTCGTATGCATGTACATGTATGTCTTTAGAAGTAATTATAGTTCGGCTTTTTATAAAAAAAATTCTGAAAAAACACGACTAAAATTAGAGTAATTCATGAATATATAAAATATGAAAATATTTCATGTAATGCCATATTAAAAATGGCACTACATCATACAATGTTAGAGTAATTACCAAATTTATAACAGCGCGGAGCCCATAACCAGACACTGTTCTGGTTGTTAGAGTATGAAAGAGAACTTAAGGCATCCTTTCCACGACGCATATTTTGCATGTAAATTTACATGTAACTTTACATGTCATGTTACATGCAACCGTGTTAAGACGGACGGACGATCGTTGTCATGACAACGATTGGCTTAACTGGGTTTCATGCACGGCTTGTTCCTTAACTGGGTTTCATGCACGGCTTGCATGAAACCCAGTTAGGGACATTTTACATAAAAAATTTCTTAACATGATTGCATGTAAAATTACACGTAAAATTACATGTAAAATTACATGCAAAATATGCAGTGTGTAAAGGAACGCTAAGTCTTGAACCAACTGTCTATTTAAACCAACAAATTGTATAGACAGTTCTCCGTTCGATAACCATTGACTTTGCTTTTTAAATAATTCAAATAGCCTATAGGCTACTGCTCTTCTGATTTTAAAATTGATCATGTTAAATGAATGCGAATTTACTGAACAAACTATTCCACTCCTATTTTTAGCGAGCTTAGTTTTTATTTCCCGATCACTCTTACTCAGTTTCTGAAAGTTAAACAGCGACGATTTCGTCCAGGCGAACTACTGTAGACCACCTAGGACGCCCTTTACCGACATGTCGAACCTAAACAGACGTTAACTGGTCGGCAGTACGGGGCACGGATGAGCGTGCAAAGGGCTTGCCACCGGCGTGGAGAGCGCACAATACATGGCTAATATCCTGCTATCTTGTTTCGCACCGCTCGAGAGCTGAAACAGCAAGTCAGCCACTCGTTGTGTCTTCAGTCCGTAGCTCAGATTACTCACTTTTTATCGACAATCTGTCTTCGGGTTGCTTCTCAACTGTTCCATTGCCTTGCATTAATTTTGGGTCCACGCCTTTCCTGCGATCGTCTTACATCTTTTCTAGTCATACTTGAGTGCTGCGTCTACGATTACGGAATTATTATTGTTATTATTATTATTATTACTATTACTATTATATATCGACGCGTCAAGTCTATTGCGAATTGAAGCTGTCGAAATACGCCGCCCCTTCGTCTTGGGTTTTTATCAATCTCTTGACGGATGCCCACGGCGAAGGGAGGTCCCCGATGACATCATTAGATGCCGAAACGGACTCTAAACCCATTATTATTATTATTATGATTATTATTATAATACCGATTTGATGCTTCATCATTGGAATTGCCAATATCCAACAAGCCCAGCCCTTGGCAATGCGTGGCAATATTAAAGCACGTTTTGTGTAAAAGAAACGATAACGGACGCGTAAAATTTCATTTAAGCTTACATTTTAATAACCCGCTTTATGTCATCGCTCTTCCCTCGTCGAGCCTAAAGCCCAATGCCAATGAGCCCTGGTGTCGGTAATTGGCATGATGTACCCCGAATCATCTTCTTCTCCGCTACAGTAACTGTACGGGACTCGTGTGTTAATTTCATGCTTAGGCCTACTAATGCCAGTTTACTGACAACCCATCTGTCCGTGGAGTTCGTCAGTTCAATCCGCCCAGGTTCCGATTTGATCCAGTGAATTCTTCTCTCTTCCTCTCTGCTTCGCTGCATGGGACTCGTGTCAATTTCATGCTTACTAATATTTGCCGTTTCGCTGACAACCCGCCGGTGTCGGTCCGCGGAGTTCGGTTTCTCGCAGCAGCGGTAATCAGATACTTGTTCGACTCGTTACCCTCCATGGACTCTCGATGCTCGATACTATTGGCACGCGCCAGGAGCGGATTTAGGCGGGGGGGGGGGAACTTGGCCCCTCCTCCGTGAGTTCATGTAGGGGCACTAGGGGCACGTGCCCCCAACCCCGTTTGAAGAATCACAGTATGTTAAAACGCGGTGAAATTTTAATGCAATTTCGTTTCGGAAAATCAGGGATTTTGACACGGAGAGTAAACGTTTCGCCCACAACCCCTCCCCCCTTTCACGAGTTTTTCTTGCTCCTGTGCCCCCCCCCCCCCTGCTAAATCATATTGAATTTGCTTCTGGTAAGCGCTGACCGCATTCCTGTCACGTAATCCCGACCTCGCCGCGCGTAAAGAAATCCTTGCGGAGTTCTTTTCCGCCAGTTTACACAAAATTTGCAATGCAACTTTTACGATTTTGGTCGACTTGGGAGAGCCATTTCCGACGCGACCCTCGGGAGACGAAACACGCGTTAAACTGAGCACTTTAAAAATCAGTTTTAAATAATGAAATCAGAGCGTGACGAGTCCAGAGATGTTCTGCAATTGCTATTCGTTCATTTCGTACCATGCACGAAAAAGTAATTTATTTATGATTTGAAGAGCAGAGCACCTAATACTATTCTT
The DNA here is from genome assembly GCA_034695025.1 of Chamaedrilus cognettii. Taxonomy (NCBI): domain Eukaryota; kingdom Metazoa; phylum Annelida; class Clitellata; order Enchytraeida; family Enchytraeidae; genus Chamaedrilus; species Chamaedrilus cognettii. Next base: position 19,230 of record JAQIWG010001263.1, read on the forward strand.
GTGTTCTGCTACCCCTGCAGGCCCGGGAACAAAGAATTGGCTTGCAGCCCAGAGCTCCCCGGACTTGTCGTAAAAGGCGACTAAAGAAAAGGGGGAGCGTTTCTGTGCCGGCTCTCTTGCACAGAACTTGACTGTATATAGCCCCTGTTTACTACACATGGTCCCTAAACTACAAAAAACAAAACAAAAATTGGTGTTCTGCAAATGGCAGATACATGTAGGCTATGTGGTGTCAAACCTTCCAATGTAGCCGTATCTCGGCCCTTCTCTTCTTAGTAATGTTTGTTTATTTGTCAAAAGACATATGAGGTAAAATTTACAAACTTAGCTCTATTGCCATTTTATGCACCATGCAACAGCGAAGACTTAAATAAGATTGTGGGCCATAGCCTATGTCGTTATAAGAAATCATCATCTCGCTTACATACATTCTTTGCAGTTTTCTTCTCTAAATAGCCTACATGTACATGTAGCCTATAATTTGCATGAACCTCCATTAATTGTGTCTTCTAAATCTGCATTCGCTGCAACACTTAAGCTTACATGACATTGTATCTCTTCTCCTGTCTTCTCCGTATTTTTTCTCGAAGTTGTGCTGTCTCGAATTCTTTCAACCGCAAATTGTATTATGTAGCCTAATCATACAACACACGAATAAAGTTATTTGATTAGTAATACAATTATATGCTTTGTATGCACGTTTACTAACAAAAGCTATAAACGCATATAATGCAGCTATTACACCGTGAACGGAAAAAACCAACATCTAGAATTACTGCAATAATTTTGTGCAATAATTTGTACATTTTAATAAAAACACTGAAAAACTTCAGTTTAATGGCCATGCGTCTCATTTTTATCATTGATTAGTTATAATGTGTGTTCAAAATGTCCTCCTTCGGCCTCAACGCACGCACCAAGACCCACTCGCCACTGACCCGTTATTTCTCGCAGCGCGCGGTCTACCGCCGCCTGCTTGACGTCTACATGAACCAGTTGTATCAATCTTACGCAGAAAGACGTTTTATGCACCAAGTTTTCACCCTTAATCGGGAAATGCCCTAAGAAATCGTTTTGCACTTTGATTAATTCAGATTTTGGCGTCAACCTTGTACCACTATTCTGTCGTCCTCACTGAACGCTCTATTGTAGACAAATGACGTCACTGTGACGTCGATTTTTAACTAGTTAAGCTCATAAATATAACAATTGTTAGTATTATAGTTGAGAGTACGGTCGCTTTACTCTAAATAACATTTTAAATATTTGGTATTATATTTCCCTAGGAGTAGTAGAGGTTGTATTGAAGAGGTTCGTCTTTTTCCGTTCACGGTGTATATTATCACCAACGATGAATCTGTTTTTTTTACTTAGCCGCAGAAAATGCAACCAGTTATAGCCTACATACAATGTCAAGGAGGTTTATGTATCCAGCGTCTACCATTGCATCGTACATGTGCATGTACCAATGCGGTCGGACAAGTTATGGGCATACTGGGAAAACTGGCACGCAGACTAAATAAACTTCATGTAGGCCTACTAAGGATAACATGCAGTCCGGGAAATAACTTTCAGCGTTGAGAAGGTGCACCGGATGGAATCAATGAAACTAAGCGGATCGGACCGCTCACTGGGGGTGGGATTCTATGTGGAACTTGGAAAGGACTATTGTCAATAGGCTATGAAGATCAACCAATTTGTGGACACCATAGAGCGAAATGTGGGGTATATAATTTCTTAACGACACGTGTGTAATACTGTGTACGTGGAGTAGGCCTACATTAACCTGACAAGGCGCGTTGTAAATGAAAATGTATTATACAGCCCACAGGAAGTGATGTGGAGCCTAAAAGAAGTGTAGGTTCAAGGAGACTTCGAAATTTCATCAAGACGTGTAGGTTTATGGAGACTTCGAAATTTCTTAAAATAATCCATGCTTTACAGGCTCAGTTAGGCGGCAGCGTCAGAAAATACTGCATGCGCCTAAGCGGATAAACCGTGAATGTAAGGGGGCTGGCAAGGAGGCTGAGTTACAAACCTGATCCGTGTATTGTATTAAACCCTTTAGGAGGCTAAATCAAACTGCAATTAGCCTACGTTGTATCAATTTTACCGAGGCGATATCTACAAACTAGCGCTTGAGAAATGATTGTATATCAGAGCTTTGAACTTTTATGTTATCGTAAGCTGAGCACTTACAACCGAGACACCGGCAAACTCTTGAGTGATAAGTGATTCGGTGAAAAGGACTCCGATTTCATTGCATCTAAATATAATATATTGCATGCAGGGAGATCACCCTCTTTGATCGCAGAAGTTAGTTGGTATTATTTCTCTGGATCAACCAACGCGTTAAATTATAATATACTAGCTGACCCTTCCCCTGCTCGTGCCCCGCAAGCCCGTATCCTGGAGCCCATAAGACCGGAAGCCCTTCTATCGGAGCTCATAAGACCCGTGCAGGCCGAAGCAAAGATCTTTTATCGCCTCGGGGAAGGACATGGCCTTGCGTCACATTATGTTGGTCTCTAAGGGAAACGTATGAGAGGCCTAACGCCAAGCAGGCCTCAGGCCTTAGGCTCAAGCCGGCAGTCGCCTATGCAGCGATGCCATAAACATACACCACGCCCACAACACATACATCACGCCCACGACACATACACAACGCCCACAACACATACACTACGCCCACAACACATACACCACGCCCACCAATGGCCCTGAAAAGTAGGCAACGGGCAAAAGATCTCTCATTGCGTCCTTTATAGTATGATGAGACTTTATTTACCCAAAAGGATCGATTATACAATACGCAAAAAAATAAATTAAATGAACAGGCCATTGCAACAGGCCTTTATGTAAACCTACGTGACCGTCGCACAGCAAATTGGAACCAAATGTATGCGCATATACTTATTTTAAAGTGCATGCATTAGCATAATTATGCATATGCATTATGCATTATGCATTATGCGTAATTAGCCAAATCTCGAATCGAAAATAATTTATTACGATTATTAATTAATTATTATTATTTTCGCTCCGAGTCTCTCTCTAGTGCATTGCCAAACGGCAGGGCCCTGGCATCCAACCTCTCCACACCTGGCGGCATTCTCTTCATGTTTCCATGCGATTTCTCTCCAGTAATTCACATTCCTATTTTCTTCCTTCCCTCATCCTCGTGCCCGTCATTTTTCCCTCCAGTATTTCTCTCATCAATCCCTCCCCTCTCACTGCGCGCTCAATCCGGTTTTTCTTTCTCTGCACAATTATGTCATTACGTTTATTTTGTAATTTTATTACTTGATCATTGAATAGAATTGTATTGATACAAATGAGCACGCACTTCATTATCTATTTTTTAGCTGTTTTCCGTTGCTACATTCGATCTTTGTACATTGCATTTTGTAGATGTAAGATATCTTCGTCAACTGCCTAGGCCAACTGAAAGTAGCGAGTAGGCTTACAATATTTCTATATTATTAAGCTAATTGCGTTTTTACCAAGGAACGCAAAATAATAATACAGGCCCCAATTATAAGGTCTGCGCTTTAACTTCCTGATAAATTTTAATGACTAGAACTAGTAAATAGCAATGATAATATGACCATTGCTGCCCAGTTCTAATTAATTTCGTTTTGATGAGATCAGCTCAGCGACGATGAATCAAATTCAGGCTCGCCGGGCCCGTCATGCAACGCGTTTTGTAATTTTGTCGAAAGTAAAAAGAATTGCATCCAGACGAGAAGTCACTCAAATAACACAGCAGCCTGACAATCGGAATGCACAAAGCCTTCCTTAGTGGTGCTCAGTTTACGATCGACGCTTAGGTCTGACGATGACACACATTGAACAAAACTTGCACTCTCTGTGTCCTCGTGGTGCCAAATGCAGCCCGCAATAAAAATTCGTTTAAATTATGCAGGCAATTCAGTAGAATACATTATTGGATTGGTCTTTGCTACCATTGGCGTTGAACTATCGCAAAGGGGCCTTCAGTGCGTGACATCAAGCTGGATCACGTAGCCTACATGTATGGGTGCTATACGTGTATTTTGTTAACATTGCTGTTTGACATTGCTGTGTTCTGAGGTTTTTTCACAGAACCTCAAGGGTCAAACACCGACGAAGGGTCACATGAAGCAGACGCTGGCACTTGGGGTCATTCTTTTATGCGTGATTCCGAGAACAATCGCTATCGCATTCTCAGATTAACGTCAATGTAAGCATAGAAGAGTAGTTCTAAACTTGGCCTCAATAGGCTATCTCGCTTACTTCGTTCATTTTGTCACGCATTCATAAATAACATACACTGCATAGGCCAATTTTGTATCTTTTCAGCGAAAAAGCGCGACAATTTACAAGGGTACACCGCAGTACACTTTGAAATGGAAAACTATGAATTTGGATGCATCAATGCTTTCATTGAAGCTTTTATGAAGCGTCTAAAATTGAGATTAGGGGTTAAAATTGAGGCTGAGTTAAAAAAAAAATTGCTGCAGAATTAACGGTTAGTCCAGCCGACAGCTGCGTTTTGTCGACGGCTGCGTTTTGTTGTCGGCTGCGCGTTATCCACGGCTGCGTTTTATAGCGGCTCCTTTCAACGGGGTCCGACCGGGTCGAGCTGAACATCTGATGGCTTTATCTCCTCTTTTATGATCAGCGGTCGCATCGAACGGCGATTGCAATCACTGATTAAAAGACTGCGCCCTCCGAGGACTTCGGCTTAAGGCTAATCGCAGCGTTGTGCACAGTTATAATCCGCCTTGGAAAAAATTTTCAGCGGTTTTTTTTACTACAAGCGACATTTTCTGTAGAAAATAAGACAACAAACAAAGAGTGGTCGAACGCTGTTAAGCGGTTCATAAAACTTTGTACACCGTTTTTAAATATTGACAGAGTTCGAAATTGCTCCGTATGGGGAACATGCTGTTGTGTGGCTTAGTTTCAATAAAACGAATTCATTATTTTTACATTGAAAAATTGACCTTCCAATATTCAAAGCAGATCTATGCCAACATTCTGACACGATACGCGTGCTCATAATTCTAACTCCATTTCTTTGTACGCAGGCTACTTAAAAGTTGCAATACCGGTATACAATATTATTACGGTTGCCTCGTGGTACATATCGTCTAGTCAGAGCAAAAAAGTTCCAACTCAAAAATCAACGCAAAATTATACCAACTACACTTGACATTATTTTGTTCTCAGATATTATAAAATCTCTGCAGTTGGAACAAAATGATTCTCTAAAACTCAATAATAGGCATTGGTACATCATTTGGAATATTTTTGAACTAAAGATAGTTGGTAAAAATTCTAATATGCACTGTTAACCTAAAACTGAAGATTTTTGAGTTGGAACTTTTTTGCTCTGACTAGACGATATAATCTATATATAATATCGTACATATAATTTGTACCACTTTTCACTTTGTACGTCCATAAAACTCGCGATACGGTATAATGCCGTGACCGTGCAGGTTTTGAATGTTCGAACTTCTCGTCTAACGTTTTCGTTCGCGTTACGATGAAGTTCACGAAGAACTTCGTCTGTCACATTGATGAGATGATTCCATGAAGTGAGATCATTAACCTACTTTCCTCCATTGCACGTACCCGCCACAGGAAATTCTTCGTTGCTCGTAGTATGATAAATATTAGTTGCCACATCATAACCGCCATTTCACCCATTATCAGCATTCATTTAATATGATTTACGCGCATGCAAAATATGAGACCCAAATTACGAGACCCCGAGTGCATTATAATTATGCGCTCCATACAACAAGAGCTGTGTTTCGTAGATGTTTTCGCTACACGAAAATTGAAGCGAGGCTTTATACAATGACATGTAACCTAATGATTAAGACAGTGATTCTACCGTTTCATTCGATCCAGACAGTCTTGATTCCCTTATATTGCAGGCACTGTAATTATGCTGCAAATTATTCAGTACCGTACTGTTATTTATTTAAAAATTGATTTGTGGAAATTATTCATTTATAATGAATTTTATGACTGAGTTGTTGCCATGGCGTTTGCTCCTGACCGGGGAGCGTTTCTCCTTTTTTGACACTCAGGCGTCGCTTTAATTATCCGTTCGCTGTGCGTTTCGCATTGCAGCATGTAGGCCTGTGCGTACATGTATTTATATATAGAACTTTATTCGCCACAAAGGCAGTAATGAAACATACAGTATATAACAATATCGCCCACTATACAG
>JAQIWG010001264.1:0-25454 GCA_034695025.1 Chamaedrilus cognettii
CAAGAGAGTGGAAAAGTTGTCGAGATTCATCCGTAAGACCTATTATTTCACATTTGGCGCGATTGAGTGAAAGACCCTTTGATTCTTATGTCAATGGATTTACTGTGGGATTCAAGAAGGTGGTTTAAAGCTCGCCGTAGAGATAAACTCTGAAGATTAACCTCGCGGACGATTTAACCGCCGATTATCATTTTTCTGTCTTTCATAGACGCTGATTAACATCATCGGGGGATAAACTGCATGATTATCCGCCGGATAAACTCCCACATTTGAATCGACCAACTTTGGGCGTTTAAGCAAAGATAAACTTCCGATTTCTTATTATGATTTCGTATTAACGCTCACTTTTGTTGAGGTTGATATGGCAGCAATAATGCTTACATGTACATGTAGGCCTATATAATGGTCGCAAATTGGACTATGCATTTTGACTCCAAGCAGAGGTGCCGAACCATTGAGGTGCCGACATGGGTGCCCGCATTGGTCGGCCTGAGACCGACACAGCCTGCATCCCTTTAAACCCAGGCCTTTGGAACATTTTCCCATGCTTTTTGTTCAATGTAATTTCTTACATTTATTGACAAAATTCAATTATTAATTGAGGCCTAAAGAGTAATTCATGGCTAGCTAGGTTACATCAGAGGACGACCAATCAGCACAATAGTTACCTGCCATTCTTTTCACTCGACTATTCTGACCTCTGATTGGTCGTGGATGATGTAATATCTATTAATACACAGCTGCCAGCTGCTGTCGAAAATAAACTCAGCAATAAGTTATACGGGCGCGTTTTGGCCTTCATGAAGGAGATTTTTTCCACTGGCAGGTTAAACTTTTTGGGAGGAGAGTCTAAACCGTTGGTTTATCGAAAAGATTGACAAAAGCAGTGATGACTAAGAATCCCGTTTTAATTGTACATCCATAGTATTTGATTATAATCATGATTCTGCGGCGAAATATTGATTTATGGTCATTGACATCAGAATGGATTATTGATTTACTTAAATATTCATTTTGGTGTGTGTCGGACTAGATCGATTCCTCTAAAACCGATTCATCTAACGGCGTTTAGGGCCGGATCGTCTAAAGACAAGGGCCGTTTCATCTACCACAAGTTTAGGACCGATTACTGACTCATTGAGTTTCGGAACGATGTCGGTCTGGTTAATCTTTACGTTTTGACCCAATGGTAACTTTCCCATCTCTGACAACAGGTAGCTACCTGTATTCGCGTGTAGTTTCGCGCGTCGAGGAGTTAAATTTAAGGTCTCACGCGTCTCTAGATGAGTTCTACCGATTTTCAACGTTCGTAGTGCTAAAAGTCTTACCTCGAACACAGGTAGCTACCTGTTGTCGGAGATGGGAAAGTTACCATTGGGTCAAAACGTAAAGATTAACCCTAATTATAATTCGGGCGTAAATAATTTTTTTTTCTGAGATTTCTTTAGGTGGCCCTCACAACTAGGTGATCAGCAACCGGTCGGTATTGTAGATTTGTGTGGCAATATCGTTGTTGAATATTCCGGATTGTTTCGTTGAAAGTCCCAACTACCCATTCACTGACCCCGGAGGGATGATAGGCTGAGTTGGCCTCTGGCAAGTCCGAGAAATTAATCTCTAATCAGCAAACCCGATCGGGAATCGAACCCGGGTCGCCTACGTGGTGAGCGTCAACGGTACCACTACACCACAGAAACTTACTAAAAGAACCAACTTTAAAATCATGTTATTTCTTTTACCGCTTAATTTGTTGCGGAGTGTCAGACGAGTGACCCAGATAGTATTTTCGAGTTTTGGCTGATCATGCGAGAAAACTGCTTGATCAACGATCATTGTCAATTTAGTGTACCATAGTTTACCATCCACCGCCAGTCCTCTTCCACACGTGCTGACGGTTCAACAGGGGAAAAAGCAGCACTGCTTATTTCAAACCCCTGACCTGCTTCAAGTAGCCATCAAGCTTGCCTTTAAAGGCATTGTTACTTTCAGCCTGAATAACACTTTCGGAGAGTCGACTCCATTCATCAGTAACTCGATTTTCAAAACTAAATTTTCGTGTATTTAATCTGAATCTCTTCTTAAAGAATGCACAAGAATTTCTTCTTGTTCCACGAGCAATCACCTCGACTGCATCTCTCCTAGCTCCTCCTTCAGTCCCTCTAATTTATTAACTATCTTGCAAACTTCTAATAAATCTGTCCTTAACCTTCTCGTTTCCAGAGTTGTCAGCATAGGGTTGTCAGTGCTAATTTCTGAAGTCTCTTCTCATATCCCAACTCTTTAGGACCTTCTCACCATTTGTCATAATGTAAATGCTTGGCTTGTCGATTGTGTCTACTGAGCACGTAAATCACTGTAATTCGTCCATGTTCAAGTCATATTCTTATATACTGTACATACGATATATATTTGATACTAGATACTATATATATATACTAATAATATCGTATTTCGTGTCCAGTAAAAAGCTTCATATACGCTGGTTGTGTAATAATTGAGGACTAATCAGAAACTGCTGACATCCTATGATCAAGCACACGCACGAGGAAAACTCACCGGAAAAGTACTTCCGGTGACAAAAATACTGCAGGCTCTGCGGTTCTTCGGGCACCCTCTGCAAGCCGGGGATCAAAGACTTGCAGCCCAGAGCTCTTCAGGCTAGTAGATAAAAGGTGACTAAAGTAGGGGGAGCGGTTTTGTGCCGACTATCTTGCACAGAGCCGGACGGTAAAAAATCTTTAGTGCTACACGGTCCCTAAACTACAAGAAACTGGCTCTGCAGAGTAAGAGAAAGATGCCAAAGGCCTACACTAGAGTATTATATCTTCAAAAGCAATAGAAGCTGGTAACATGGGAGGTTATCAGAGAACAACGTTGTTTTGTAGGTTTACGCCACCTTCAATGTGTTTGTTAATAAAATTTCGTAATTTTCAGCAACAATTTTTGAAAACACGAGAATTTTTGCTTGAAATTAAATTGAATGATCCTGTGTCAAATTATCGCAGCCCAGTTCCTGCGAATGTAAAGTAAAAACATTCATTTTTGACTGAGTTAACACAAATTCTTTAAAGGGATATTTCTAATGACTCTGTACAGAGTACTGTTAATACTTTCTTAAACTCTGTATAGAATACCGTAAAACATGAAATTTTCGCGTGCATGTAATTTAGGAAAATTTCGCTAATCAAACTTGCGAAAATTACATGTAGCAAAACCAAAGCTGCAGAAGCTATATGGGCAGTCATAAAAAACGCGAAAATTAAGTGCATCAATATTTCTGAGGTAAAATAACATGCAGCAAAAATTTCATATTTTACAGTATTTGCAAAAATATATCATACCGATACCGAAGCGCATTCTACATGCAAATTCAAAATTTTGAACCAAGTTACTGAAGGGTAAAAAAAAAAATCTTTGGACTGAAAATACGTCAGAACATGAAAGTTTCCTGTGCATGTCATTTTGGCAAATTTTGTGTATTGCTTATACATGCCAAAATTACATGCGCGGAAATAAGGCCTTAGAAGTTATGTATAGTGGGCAATCCTCAAAAACGTGAAAATTAAATGCAACTTAATTCAGTTCATTCGCTATTTCTATGTGATTATATCTGAGAAGAAATTTGTGTTTTTTTATTCCGAGTGAGAAACAGATATTTTCACGGACTCTGTAAAGTCATGACCCAGATATCATATCGGTCGTGTCAGAGTCGCGAGTCTTAAGAAGTTGAGCGAGACGCTGCATTTCTTTGATATATTGCTGTTGATTTTTTGCCATTTGTTCTTAATTGCTTTGACCCCATTGAACATCTGACCACACGATTAAATAGATATTTCAGAGATCTTTTCCAAAGACACTATAGATTTCAGGCAAAACCATGAAAAAAAAATGCAGCCAAAAATTTCATGTTTTTCAGTGATGTCAAAAAAAATGATACAAAGCATCACAAAAACTCATGTGTTAATGTTTTTGAAAAAAAAGCATACACGCTTAATTATGCAATCAACACAATTTAATACCGATTGAATTGAAACCAATTCCAATAGAAAATCGCTAAATTTTGTCGACCGTCTCATTTTCGCTAGCATCTAGTCACTGCAGCATCAGCATCAGTCAGTGCGCAGTGCCCTGTTGCGTTCTGCCCTCCCTCCCCCCCGACAGTGAGGCAAGCCTCCTCCCACTACTCCTTGTCGTCCTCATCGTCGTCCTCCTCGTTGTTGATCTGGAAGTAGCGCAGTTCGTATGCATCCTTGGAGATGGCGACCACACGCAGCCAATCACGCAAGTTGTTCTTCTTCAGATACTTCTTTGTCAGGTACTTGATATACCTATACGAACAACACACTCTGCAATCAGGTATTTCATTTCGAGGTACTTATGTATCTTTATTTGCACAAGGCACACTGCACTCCATGGACTAGCACAACATAATACTAGCGCAACAGAAAAAAATTGATCGATAACAATGCTGGTCATTATTTACATCGACAAGCAACCGCAGTAGCCTTCAGAGAGTGATTGACCCGGCCTTTCAGCTTCGTCAATACAATGTCATGTTTATTTATGGATATATGATCACAAAATTACAGTCTAAGTCGGTTTGCAACCCTGATCAAGGCTCGTAAATATTGTCTGAAGATCTGGCTATTGCTAACTAACACTATTGCGGAACGGAAACACTAAGCAGAACTCCTTTGTGTCTCAATTGTGCATCATGTGAAGTTGTCAACTCCAGAAAAGAACTAGTGGACTTCACCTGTGCAATTTAAAATGATTCAACAGTATCAAAATTATAGCTCGAGATGTACAGCATATGATCAAACTCGTGCATAGCGAACTGCAGTCCACGGTCACTGTTTGCCATAATTAATCAGGCAACCAAGCAGCGCATAAGCTTTGCGCAACAAGCTGCTTGAAAATCTAGCGCAGCAACAGCATGCTGACCGCTTGGAGAAGGCGATGTCTGCGCTGATGACGACCTTTGACTTGCCGAGTCTCTCCATGGTCACTGCCGTGCCGAGGTTGCCAGTCTTTCCATTGACCTTGATACGCTCCTTAAGGAACTTCTCCTGTCGGGGGCGGGATACAACAAAGCCGGCTCGATTAGGGGACTGAAGGTCATTCAGCCCCTAATCGCCTAGGGAATGGTCAACCCTAGGTGCCGGAGGATGCAGGGAAGGTGACCCTGATCCGCACAATACGATTAGTATGTTGCATTGAAAAATTTCCTCGAATATACAACAAAGTCAATGGATAACTAAGAGGACTACAAGAGGATTAATGCAAAATTATTAAAATTCTACACTTTTCTTTATAACAACAATATACTTGCCAATATTAAGACTATAAATTTCAAAAATGACACTTACAATTTAAATGACAATGTCTAACTCTGGCGAAGTTCTACTTTACTTGAGCAAGGGAGTGTTAACATGTACCAGGGCAGAATGTTCAACCCGATGTTTGCTCAATGTCACACTGTATCACTGATTCGTAACATACTAAATCAATAGCTCATAATCACAAACGTTACAATGATATCGTATTATAATGGACTTCCATAACGTCCTCGGACACTGAACAGACTTCGAATAAATTATTATAACATTATTATCGTATGTGGCAGTCTGACAACACAAAGTGCAAAGACTAACGAAGCTGGCGCAGTCCATGATGGCATCCTCGACCGGGTGTGTGCAGTCCACTGTGTACTTCACCGTTGTCTTCTTCTTTTTTGCGCCGGCGCCTCCCTTCGCCGCGCCTCCCTTGGCAGCCGGAGTCTTCTTAGTCTGTGAGCATTCACATATTTAGTACAAGGCATTGAATATTTTCTGATTTTTATTTAATACAAGCATGTGTAGGTGTTACTGACACTATCAGTAATATATGATTGAACTGGTGATATATATCCCTAGCAGTGTCACCACTGTATTCAGTGATGCCCGTGCTGGGTATTTATCCCCATATTTGGGGATATTTGAGTGATTGAGGGATTTGATTCTTAAAGCAATACCCAGATATCCGGGTATATTTTTCTTATAAAATGCCGCATTTTATGAACCTGGGTATACTTTTGTCCAAAAATGAAATCTAGGGATTTTTGGCCTAGATACCCAGAATCTAGGGATATTCCATTTTGGTCCAATGGCGTCACTGACGGTATAGAACTGGAACGCCACTTGGTGCCTAAGTGGCAAATCACTCTTATGCCTATATCCCAGGGCTAGTCCTATTGGGAGCAATCCGATTTGCTGAAAACCGATTTTCCAAAAGTAAAATCGACCGATTTGCCGAAATGAAAAAAGGACATTAAACCGTTTTGCCGAAATGTACATGAAACGCATGTACATGATACACGATCACTAAATTAGGGTTAGGGGCCCGTTAGGGTTTGCAAGTTAGGGTTAGAGCCCCGTTAGAGTTATGACTAGGTTAGGGTTAGGTAAGATTTAGGGCTAGGTTTAGTATTAAAATCATATTTTTTAAAAATTCGGCAATTGGGACTCTGGCTGAAGTGTTTTCGTCAATTCGGTCTCATTTTGACGAAATGCCGTTTCGGACCGTACCCGCTCTATTAAATATTGAACGATCTGCGTTTACGTTAAATCCTTCACAAGTTCATAACTTGAAATGCCAGCATTTTTCTGAGTATGTCCATCGAGAGAATAGGCCTATATGGACCATAAATAATTTGAAGCAGATCTTCCAGGGAATATACAAGCCAGTCATCGACTCAAAAGTTTGTTACCCGGTATCCGATTTGCCTATCTCCGTTACTATCGTGAACATGTGTGCAGTCTGGTGTCATATGCAACGTGGCCTCTCACATCTACGCAAATATAGTCGAGCGTTCGTTATGACAGTCAAATGTGTACAAGCTGTCTATGCATTGTTTCCACGGAGAAATTTACGACAGTGGCAAAACGGCAACACAGCAGTTCAACAAAAAGCGACAACAAAGAAGCGATCACTCACGCGTGGTGCCTTCACGACTGCCATTTTTGTTGAGCTCGCGTCAAAAAAGGAAGAACAAAACAAGAACACTGACAGTCTATGAGTCAGTGTTGCCACTCATTTTTTGGAAAAAGCGCCAAGGCTAGTGCCCCAAGATCACATTTCTTATCAAAAATGTGATGGAAATGGCAGTTCTGCGGAAAGGCAAGTAGCCCAAAATGTGCAAAAGTTTGGCACGTTTTGGAAGAAAAAATGCAATTTTAAGAATAATACATCTTCAACGACAAAGAACGAAAACATTCCCATTGATTTGCACCTCTAAAGTAGCTTTTCCCTTCCAAAATAAACTTGCGAAGGTGGGGGCGCAGGTGCTGAACGATTTTTTTCATCGTTCCATACGAACTCACAACCAGCCCTTCTATACCTAAAAATTAACCAACCAAGGGGGAAACAATAACCTGTTTTCCGACTATATCGTAATTTTCCCGCAAATTTCAGTACTTCTACAACATTTTTCATACAGCCGTTAATTTTACCATGTCAAAAAAATGCACTTTTGTAAAAAAAATCAAAAAAAGCACATTTAGTTATTTTTTCGTCGATAGTCACAACACACAAATAAATAAAAAACTTTCCCAGCGCCCACCTTACAACCTCTCTTGACACTCTCTCAAAAGCCTTCTCCAGATCCACAAAGGTGTAACTTTACCGATTTAGCCTAATGTTTTCTTCCATCCTCCTCACTACGAAAATCCCATCAACTGTTCGCTTTTCAGGCATAAATCCAACTACATAATTATCGACATATTTCTACCAATACGCATAATTATTTTCGACGTTCAGTCAATCGTCAATCAGAAAAATACGAAACTAAACAGCAAATGAATAGCATAACACGACAGTACATCAACAGAGGAATTGCTAAATAATACTTAACCATTGAACAACAACTTTCAGAACTGAAGTCATAACTCGCGCAACACAGTATCAATCATTACGATAGATACAAGATGCGTTAAAATTGACTCGACAACACAAATACGAGTTTGCGACAGATCAGCTCTCCAGCATCCGTGTATCAAGCATTCCTGCAGGTCTTATTAAAATAAAAATGCAATCTGGTTAATGACCCACAAACATATCAACGCAGCTATACCAAATATTTTTATATCACGCAGAGAGCCAAATAGTTATCGCATCGTTATCTATTTTGATTCATAGATAAGCAAAAAAACGATTCAAGCGTTACCTTAAGCGACTAAAAACAACTCATCAAATTTTTTTTACTTTGACAGGAAGTCACAGGATACATCATCATCATCATCATTTCCAGTTCTCCCATCCAAACAATTAAGAAACAGATGCGCAGCTTAAAAATTTGACAGAGGTATTTAATTAAAGGAAGCTGCATATGAAAAACCTGATTTTATTTCGCACTTATCTCACATTGACCATAATTCTCCTCTATAATTCTCCTCCACTATTCTCCTCCATATTTCATACTCCACCATTTTTGGCACAGGAACAAATCCACCCACCCTCATCGACTTCAATTGTTGGTAAAGCCATATTCTGGGTATTATAAACAATTCTGAACATTTAAATTATTCCATTTTGGGGGGTCGGAAGTCAACCCGCCCTTAACAACTCATTTTGTTGATAAAATAGTTACGTCCGCTAATTGGAAACAATTTTGAACACCAAGTTATTTTCAATTTTTGGGGGTTCCCCAACTCCTCCCCCCTCCCATTCACGGCGCCACCACTGCTCTGAAAATTTGTTGTTGCTAGTACGATTATTTGTGGTACAACGGCCCTTTCTATCGCTATTCTGTTAATTTTCATGCCTTCGGTTAAACAGCCTTGCTACAGGGCCTGTCAAGGTTTCAGAGTATAGTTTCTTATAGTTCATACTTGAACTTAGGTCTCTGGGACTCACATCCGACGCCTCAACCACCACACCACAGCGCCTCACATCTTGTCATATTAAAAATTTCTGGTAATTTTGAATAAATGTAAAATCTTGACCGTTGAATCTTTTTCCTTTCAGTTTCATATACTAACGTACTCTGCACACACTTTTTGTATAATTTTTCTTTCAGTTGCAAAGAGATGCCCCTTGATGTTAAAACTGGCCAAGTTTGCTCAAATTTGCCCAGGCAGTTCTCACCCTAGCCCTGCAGCCTCCTCTGCTCCCCCTCCGCACCGTATCTGCACTAATGTCAAACACATTTCAAGCCACTTGATCACTGTCAAATGAACACAATTCTTGAACAAAAAGCAAGCGTCAACTTAAATGCTTCGATTAAAACATCCAACCACGATTGAGCCACACATGTATACACTAATACAAAACGGCTAATAGCCTATACAAAAGTTGTTAAGCTATAGTTTGAAGTTAAATAAATTAAAGCAAAAAATAAGTAAAATAAAACTTTTATACGTCACGCTAAATAATTGAATTTGAAGTCATGTCATTAGTGCGCAACTAGACATTTGACGGTTGTCTAATGTCTAGAAGTGCACTAATGACATAAATAAATAAATAAATAATTTAGCTTGACGTATAAAAGTTTTATTTCACCTACATTTTGCTATAATTTATTTAACTTCAAACTATAGCTTAAACAACCTTTTTAGAGGCTATTAGCTTTTTTTTTTTATTTATCTCATTCGTTTTATCTTTCATTTCAATGACAATGTTTGGGCCCCATATACATAGGCAGCTGAATTACAGCGAGAATTGTATCGGCAAGCGTCTAACAAGTGGATAGCGCAACCATGGCGACGCTTCAGCAACTCGGTCGGACCGCAGCATGCAGCGCCTTGGCTGTCGAAAGTTGACAACACCAACAAAAAGAATCACTTCAGCGGTCTAGGCTTAAGAAAAACCACGAAGCCTAAACAACCGTGAGCAGAGTTAATGTTCAGCGAACGACTACACAATTAGATATTTCTCTTATTTTCTTCTTTCTTTCTCATCATGATACAATCGCTTATTTATACAGAAAAGATTGCCAACTGTACGATTGATTCGTTACATTCCTAGCAGCTGTCTGATTGGTTCGTTATATTCTTTGCTGTCTGATTGGTGCTTTCTATTCTCAGCTGTCTCATTGGTCGAGGCTATATCGTCTCATTCGATCTCCTCAATGATGCTGTCAACAGCGGACAACATAAAACCCTTAAATATCAAATTATTTGAAGAGAATTTGACTCATTTCGATAACCTTCCTGCTGTCGTAAAGCAGATAGTAGCAAAAATGTATCGTCCCTTCGAATCATGTATTAGCATAGGGAAATTAGAATTCGTGTGCTATTGCTTGCGTCAAAGAGTTAAATTGAAAGTTTCATGCATCTCAAACACGGCGAAATTCTCCCATACTAACTAACCTCCTTTTTATTGTGTAATCCGTTAACGTCCACATTTTCACACATATTTACACGTTTTAGCCCGCCGTGATCAGGACTGCTGGAGCTGGGTTTTTACGGCCGGATGCCCTTCCTAACGCTGACCAAATAAATAATTATTTGCCATGGGGTTAGCAGCTGGCGACACTTGTGTTTAACAGCCTTGCTGAAGGGCCTGTAATGCATGGTTAACGAACTTCTTCCGTACTAATGCGAGATCCTAAGGATCGCCGAATTCTAATATACCTCAATATATAAATCAGGTATACTGACATGTACTGTACTTCTATGATTTCTAATAAACGAGTCAATACTAAATATTAAGCAAACTTAATAACTTAATACAGACAATTTTTATTTGAATCAAAGTCAAACTTACCTGGACTCTCTAATTTCTGTCTTCCAATAATTAGTTATCTATCTTTAAAATAGTTAATGCGCAATATATCGTGTCTTGAGATAAAATAAGCAAATGCATTACCTCATTGGTTTTGCTGCATTATAGCGAAAAAATGATGAAAAAGGCTTAAAAATAGCGCCATGAGACACAGATTCGACGAGGCTTACTGAATGTTGAGGAGAAGGCTGGAGTGGATGCTTTGCCAAGCAAAGTCGTAAAGTTGCAGTTGCAAAGTTGCAAAGTCGCAGACGCAGCAAAGTCGCAGTCGCAAAGTCACAGTCGCAAAGTCACAGAGTAACAAAGTGCATTTTAACTAAAATCTCCGACAAGGGGCTAAGATAAAAAAAAGTAAATGCCTATTATTGAGAAGAATGAGTGCAAATACATTAACATTCTTCAAAATAATAGGCATTTACTTTTTTTACATGTTAATGTATTTGCACTCATTCTTCTCATAACGATGCAAAAACCCTTTCACAATCTAGCTGCTTCACACATCATACCTTCAAGCTCAGGGAGAATGTAATGTACAGGCAAGTGGACAACATTCAGACTATGCCTAGCTTCTCCTGCCGAAGAAAGAGAGACAGGATAGAGAGGAGAGAGTGATAAAGATAGGAGCCAGAAGAGTGACAGAGAGACTGACTCTGGCTCAAAGTCAGAGAGGCTGGCGTCAAAGTGCAGGTCGTGGGGGGGCGTGAGAAGATGCGTGTAGATGGGGCGAGCCCCCACCCCGTCAGTGGCAAACTGATCCTTGTCGTACAGCACTATGGTCACCTCATCGCCCTCCACTGACTGCACGCACATTGTGCACAGCTCACATGCACACAGAATACACACACTTTATGCACAGCTTACATGTTTTGAGAGTTTAAGTGTCATGTGTAGCAACGAAGACTGTTCGAGTCCGGTTCTGGGCTATGGACAAAACCGCCTATGCACACAGTACACGACTTACACACACTGCACACAGCTTACATACACTGCACACAGATTACATACACTGCACACAGCTTACATACATTGCACACAGCTTACATACACTGCACACAGCTTACACACACTGCACACAGCTTACATACACTGCACACAAAGTGGACGGCGGGTGTCCATAGCCGCAAATGGCCTACCCCTGTGTAAGTGGGGAATGCAAAATTCGCGCGTGTGTGTGTGAAGAAGAAGGGTAGATTGCAGAAATGACTGACAACATCGCATCGTGACATACACGACCAGAAAGAAGCAGAACCTTGATGACTGCAATGAGATGGAGGTCGGAGAAGAGTTGTTGGATGCGCTGCTTGAGGTCGGGGGCAGCCAGGGGGTCAAAGATCGCAACCCCTGCCAGGCGACAGCGTCGACACTGCGCCGGCAGAGAGAGGTGCTCCACAGGCAGCATGCGCAGTCTAGCACAGAATGTGCAGGCTAGCACAGCACGGGTAAGCTAGTACATCCTAGCAGCATGCGCAGCCTAGCACAAGCTAGCACAGCACGCTCAGCCTAGCACAGCACTCATAGGCTAGCACAGCACTCACAGGCTAGCACAACACTCACCGGCAAGCACAGCACTCACAGGCTAGCACAACACTCACTGGCAAGCACAGCACTCACCGGCAAGCACAACACTCACAGGCAAGCACAGCACGTGCAGCCTAGCACAGCACTCACAGGCTAGCAAAGCAACTCAAAATTACCCAGAGTATGGCCTACCTTTCCAAGCATATTTTCTATATTTCGTAGAAGAAAAGCGCCAAAGTAAAGTACCATTTGTGTGTTGCCGTGATTGAAGAAGAGGCTACAGGCTATATGCTACCCATGCTACCAATATTACCCATGTTATCAATGCTACCCATGCTACAAACCTCGACTGAGGCACACACTCGAAGGACCCATAGTCGACGAATCTGATGCCTGCGATCACTCCCCACCGAGGGCTGTCCCAAGTCACGACGTTTACCACCTCCCCCCGGTACCAGCACTGGTCCGAGCCGTACTGCGCCACACACGCCGCACCTGCAGCCAATCAGAGCTGTTACAGCGACACAGGCACGCCCACAACCAATCAGACCTGTCAGAGTGAGATAGGCCATACCCACAAACAACCAGAGCTGTCAGAGTGATATAGGCCACGCCCACAAACAATCAGCACCATCTGATCGACACAGGCCGCACCCGGAAATGACTTGATCAGAGCGACGGTTCAGAAGGAGGGTGCAGAGACTAGTCAAGAATGCAGGGGGCAGTGGTTATACTGGGACTATGGCAGTGCTACAAATGAGTAGGTACGGTGTAGTAGCCATACCTGGGACAAGGGCGGTGCCACAGAGGGGTGAGTAGAGGGCGGGGGCGCAGTTCTCATACTGCTCATGCAGGCGCAGCAGCTCGTCGAGCTGCGCGTCCTGCTGCTGCAGACCGGCGTCACGTTGCAGCAGAACGCGGTCCTCACTGTCCTCCAGCTTGATGTGCTGCACGTACACCTGCACCACACACGCATCACTGCACCCATACACACCACTGCACCCATACACACCACTGCACCCATGCACACCACTGCACCCACACGCACCACATACATCTGCACCCACATGCCACACTGCACCCACAACCATTGCACCCACACAAACCACTCGCACCTACACACAATACTGCACTCGCACGCGCACCACTGCATTCACACGTGCACCACTGCACCCACACGCTCCTCTGCACCTACACTTGCATTAGTTACTGGATCCCCATTCGCACCAGTGCACCTACATGCATGATGAATACTTACTATCAATACTTTATTACTTTACTATGAATACTTTACTACGGTAACTGTTCAGATATCATTGTGTTACCATATTAGTGTGTTACTGGTATCGCTATAATACCATGATAGATATACAGGATGTACTACCATAAATTTACTGCGATGAATTACAATAGTGAATTTACCAAGGCAAATTTCTTATGCTACGCACTAAATATACCATTGTAAAGGACAGGATTTCCATCTTAGCGCGCTAGCAATGTGAAACTACCATGGTAAATTCATCATACTAAATTCACTATGGTCAATTTGCAATAGTATATTTATCACGGTAAAATCCCCACGTTAGTGCGTTGACCGTAGGATCACCGATTCATCTTCAAGAAATGGTGCACCGACATAAAAACAAAAATCAGCGCAACGAGGACTTACGATGGCGGGAGAGTCGACCTGAGTGACCTGAACGTACATGACCTCGTTGACCGACAGAGGCGCCATCTCAGCGTAGGGAGACACAGCCTGACATACAGACAAATAGAAACAGGGAGTGTGAGACACAGCCTCGCAGAGACAGAGCTGAGTGTAGGGAGACACCACCTGAGTGAGAGACATCTAGGAGACACAAACTGATAAGACAGAAATCTATATGTAGGGTGTATGTGTATACAACATCTCAGTGAAGGGAGAAAGACATCTCAGTGAAGACGATACCTGACGCTGAGGGGAATGGTACCCGGCGCGGAGGGAGGAGGGATACCTGGCGCGGGGGCAGGGAAGGACAGAGACGGGGGAGGGTACCTGGTATGGAGAGGAGGACACTTGGCCGTGGGGGGGAAGGCTACCTGGCGCTAAGGGGGGAGGGAGGTTACCTGGCGCAGAGGGGGGCAGGGCAGGCTGGGGAGGGCCTCGTCCATGCTGGCGACACCTGCCTGACACAGCACTGCAGCGAGATCACGCTTGTCTGACAGCTCCAGCTCTACCTCCAGAACTCCGTCCACCCGCACACTCTGCACCACAACACACCCTGCACTACACCATGCATAACGCTGCATCTTGCACCACAGCACACTGCACCACACTCACAAAACATTCTACACCACACCACACCCTACATAACACCCTGCATCACACCACACCCTGTACTGCACACTGCACCAACCGCACACTGCACCACACCCTGCACCACACCCTGCACCACACCCTGCACCACACCCTGCACCACACCCTGCACCACACCACACCCTGCACCACACCCTGCACCACACTACATCCTGCACCACACACTGCACCACACAGCACATACAACACACTACCACAGTAACCACACCCTTCAACACACTGAGCATCAAGCCCCTGCAAGCCTGAGAACGAAGAATAGGCTTGCAGCCCAGAGCTCCATGGCGAGTAGTAGAAGGCGACTAAAGAATGGAAAGCGGTTCTGTGCCGGTTCTCCTGCATAGAATTGGACTGTTGTAGTCTTTGTTACTACACATGGTCCTGCACCATGGCACACTGCTCCACATCCCGCAGCACGCCTTGCACCCCGCACCACACCCTTACCACACCATGCATAACATCGCATCTTGCACCAGATTATACTGCAAAACACCCGCAAAACACCCTACACCACACCACACCCTGCATCACACTGCGCCACATCCCGCACCAGAGACACCCATGGCTCCGCTATGATCCAGCTCACCTTGATGGAGATTGTAGAAAGCTGCTGCACGGTCAGCTTCTTGATGAGACTGATCGCCTTCGCACTCCACACGCCTCCCACCTGCGCAGTGAACATAATGTCTACTTCACAACTACACCCTTTCACGCTCCACTCATCTCACACCTAGACAACGACAGGCATCTGTCCACTTAACAACTACACACTTTCACGCCCACTCACCATACACCTATGCAACGAGCCTAGTTGTGACCACTTCACACCTATGATAAAACCGATTTTCTGACTTTTTTGGAACATTATTCTTCTAAATGTATAAAAAAGACGTGATATGATGAAAAAACCTCGTGTAAAAGTCACTCAGATCAAATTCCTACACGGTATATACATGCACGATAGTGACAAGTAAAGAAAAAATGCTAAAGCCATGCCGACGCAGAAAGCGCGCGCATCCCTAGTAAAATTGTTCAGTCACTGAAGACATCATCGGACATCGCCGCTGTGTAGCGGACTCTAGTGTTTGATGGTTACGCTTGGTAAGTCAGCGGTCTGTGGCAGGGTGCCGCAGACGGCCGCCGCGTTGCGTATGAAAGCTCCCCGGTGGCCGAGTCACTGCTGCCAGCTTTGCCCCCTAGCGCCCGTTTAAAAAATTTATTGAATATATTAAAGGTACGCAAAGCTATCACGATTTCGCTAGGGGTAACTTTTAAAGCGCACTCTGTTGTATACCATATATGATATGACATTGCATTCTGTATAGTATAATGTTTGCCTTTGATGAAACGATTTGAACATACATAAAACAATAAACAATAATCATTGTTTTTGACGTCCTGCCGTCATGCGTTACAGGCATGCCAGTAACGCCGTGTCCATGTTAACACAGGTTAGACGTTTTATATTGGAGCTGCGTTTTTACGGCCGGATGCCCTTCCTGTCCCCAATCAGAATAATATCTTACCCTAAAAGATGATTATCAGCTAGCGACACTTGTGTGTTTAACAGCCTTGCTAAAGGGCCTGTAACGCATGGTTTCATAGTTGCTCGGGACTCAAACCCAGATCGTCTGGACTCAAAGTCGAGCGCCTTAACTATTACACCACAGCGCCTCGCTACATGCAGATATAAAATAATAAATTATTAATTGCAAACAATGCGTAAGAAGTTTTTGCCCTCTAGCGCAAAGATAACTGTCGTAGATGGCCAGTGAGTGTGAGATCACCGAAGTGAGTGCGTGCAGGGTGCAGCGGTGGCACTGGACAGGATGGCGCAGCAACTCTGGGGTCATCGAACGCAACTGGTGCTTGGAGCGCAGCTCCTTGTTGCCATAGTCGACATACAGCACCTGCAGCAACACCACAGCAACACCACTAGACGTACAGCACCTGCACCTGCAGCAACACACCACACTCTGCATCACATCTGCACCACATCACACTTTGCATCACACCACAATCTGCACACGCCAGACGTGCAGCACCTGCTGCCCCAACACCACCACTAGACGTAGAGCACCCGTTGCAACAACATCATAATCCTGTATGCCATACTCACTGTATGTCATACTCACTGTATGTCATACTCACTGTATGTCACACTCACTGTATGTCATACTCACTGTATGTCATACTCACTGTATGTCATACTCACTGTATGTCATACTCACTGTATGTCATACTCACTGTATGTCATACACACTGTATGTCATACACACTGTATGTCAAACTAGCCTACAAGTATGTCATACTCGCCTGTATGCCGGAGTCGGTGAAGCCGGTGATGCGCGCACGGTGGAAGCCGCCGTCCTCGCTGAACTGCGCAGCGACGGGCTGCGCATAGGTCCACTGCGTGCACGGCTCGGGCGTACTGTGCGCATAGTGCTGCTGCACCGCATCCACCAACTGATTGAGTCGCACCAGGTCTGCACCAGCACGCACCACAACTGTACTACACCACAGCTGCACCGCACACGACAGCTGCACCACAATCAACAACTGCACTGTCCCACACTGGGCCACACACCACAGCCGCATCACACAATAGTTGTACTACACTACAGCTGCATCACACACCAGAGCCGCATCACACAACAGCTGTACTACACACCACAGCTGCACCACTTACCACACTACATCGCGTACCCCACTGCGCTACATACCACAGCTGTACCACACACCACACTGCAGCACACTATGGCCGGTGAATCTGTAGTATGTTGAACGATAGCACAGCTACAACACATAGGGTATAATACAACTGCACAACACATACTGAACACAGCAACACAAACCCGCTTCATCACAACATGACAAAACAAACAACTTTCACTACCACACCACCAGCCTATACAGCAGACTACATCTAACGTCTCTTCGTTGTGTATTACGTGGCGAGATCCATACGCACTATAAAGAGCAAGGACAGTATTCAGTGAGGCATGAAGTCATGCATGAGACACGCATGTATGCGTCATCAAAGAGCAGCGGCAGTACACAGCGAGACATGCAGGCAGGCAAGGAGCATGCATGCATGCGTGCACCATAGCATCTTCAGCATGCACTGATGCATGACGGCAAGCATCAAGCATGCATGCATGCACCATTAAGAGCAGTAGCAGTACTCAGTGAATAATGGAGGCAGACATGTGCATGGTGCATGCATGCATGATGCATGCATGCATGCATGTGCTGTCAAAGAGTAGCGGAAGTACGCAGTGAGCACAGACCATCGTCGGCCTTGTGCGCGCTTAGAGTCCCGTCCTCGTCCACGCTCGTCACCACCACTCTCAGCACGCCGATGCTCGGAGGGGTGGGGGGGAGGTAGTCACTGAGAGGGCAGGGAAATGCGGGGGGGTCGGCCTCGACTCCATCCACAGCACTCGACGCACCCTCCTCCCCGGGAGAGGCGAAACCGTTGCCGCGCGGTCCTGGGGATGAGCTGCGGGGGGAGGCAGGGGTGTCCAGCCCCCCACTGCTATAATTTACAATTAATTTAATAATTGATCATCAAACCCCAAAGGGGTTTTGGTATCAACAGCGCTATTTGAAATGCGTCATGGTCAACCCTCCGTCTGTCCAACAACCATTTCCTCAGAGTGGCATCTCAACCAAACTTGTGCAGACTCTCCATAGCTTGGCGACGGTTTGAGATACTGTTTCTACAATATTGCAAAGACTTGCTTTGTATGGCAATTTCTTAAACGTTTGAATAAAATTATTAGAGATTCATTGCTGTTCTGTAATCCTCGGTCACTCTCTGAATGCCCGGCAACTATCAGAAAGCTTTAATCGTCCTATGAATGACCCATAGGTCCTACCATATGGTATATGAATGTTTGACTAACTTCCTGTAATGTTTAACAAACATTTTTGTCACACTGTTGAGTCATCATTTATTGTGACTAAAAATGATTAAAACCTCATTGGTTCTGTGGCATTATAGTGAAGAAAAGTGCTGAAAAAGGCTTCAAAATAGCGCCATGCCAGACAGACTCGTCGAGGCTCGCTGCGTGTTAAGGAGGAGGCTGGAGTGGATGCTTTGCTAAGCAAAGTCGCTAAGTCGCTAAGTCACAAAGTGCATTTTAACTAAAATATCCGACTATGGGTTATGGTCTAAGCAAGTGCGGTCTTCACAGTTGAATGACGTGGTACCATTTTTTGCAAACATTTGATTAGTAGGCAGGAGCACCATTATTAATAGTTTTCGCTACAATCTATTTCTATAACATTCTCTCACTGGCAATGTTCCATCAAATTTTAAATGTCTGTGTGCGGAGAAAAGAAGTATTGGGCGCATTTATTTCAAGTCTTGTGATGATTTCTGTACGGCCTTTGTGAACAACTAACATTGTTCTAGCCTGTTTATACTCACGAGCGGGGGGGGGGTGGTGGTGGTGGTGCTGACAGATTCATTTTAACACGACAATTGCTTGATCATTCTTAACAGTCAGCGTCCAATGTTGGCTTTATAAACTCATACTGTTTAAGGCTCACTGCGTTCAATCGTGGCGCTGTAGGCTGTATTGCTGTAGACCCAAGCGCCACGATTCAGCAGTCACGTAAAGATACTCATATTACAAACAACCATAAAAAAAAAATTCTCTTAGCCAATTTCTCTGCGCGGCGTTCAGTTTTCTCTGCGCAGCACTTCTGAAATCTGTGCCTGGCCGCGCAGCTTAGAGGGAACATTGCTCACTGCAATTTCTCTCGAAAGGATTTGTAAGATCGGTACGGTAGGCCTACAATGTTGTTGAGTGAGATAATCCAAACTGGATTTGAGTGGGGGGCCGTGAACTAAAAACTGAAAGTATACATTGAAATTGGTATATAATTTTTTTACATACTTTCATGATTACGCCTAAGCTTGAAATTGATTTGGTATTAGTATACCGATCCCGGTAATTGGTATATCAACTTTCAGTATACTAAACCAACACAAACAAACGACATACTCTGGCGTGCGCGTGGCTCGTGCCAAGTGTCTGCGCACGAGCTCTGACGCTACGCAGTGCAGGACGATCTCGTCGCGACTGAGCGCACCCCCCGGTATACGCTTCTCGATGAACAGCGCGATGGGCAGCGAGATATCATGCGCGTCACTGCCCTCCACACGCGTGTCACTACCCCCCACATGCGCGTCAATGCCCTCCATGCTGACCCCCCCACACGCATCACCGCTTCCCTCATCGCCCCCCTACAAGGTACACAAAAAAGAAAAAACATAGAACAGATCAATCATATGGGTCGCTAGCAAAAACAAAATCTGAATAAACATAAAAGACATCGATACATCCCAATAAAAACTGGAATACTCAAAATGTTGTCATAGATCGGTTAAATATTGACACAAACTAGGCTAATTTGTAACAAAATATATTGACACCAACTTGAGAATTTGTTAAGAAATGTGAGTTCACAAGTAAAAATTAAGACTTTAAGAAAGTACAGAATAAATAAAGTTTCCAATATCAGTTGCAAGTATTGTATTGTGCGCCTGCAGTCACGTGACAAACAAGCAACGTTAAGAAAATTCAGTCACTGCTGATGGTCAGTGTCCCTTTTTTGCGGACGCAGACGGTGATGCTTCTGTTTGATTGCTTGGTAGATAATTCGTATTCAAAAAGCTGCCACTCTTCAAGCAGCTTTCAGGTGATCAACGTCACGAAGAGCAGTATGTTAAGCGCCTTCCGTAGAATCCACATTTCATATCTGAGAGATCACGTCTTCAGAAAACACCTTGACCACGAGCTGTGACTGGATTTTTATGACTGCTTGCGGCACACAATACCTATACTTCGCCACTAACGTTTCATAGACTAAGTTTCATAGACGATGCAAGGAATCGCATGAGGATTTGAAAAAATGGAAAAGGATTAGTATCATATTTCAAATCTTAAAATGTGGACTCATTTTGAATCATCGACATCGTATTACTCTAAAGAAACTATTCATAAATTAATAACCTAATGTGTTTCAAATTCTTGATAGCCTAGCCGTCTTTCGTAGATTAATTTTATGTTTTTGTGTTGATCCTGCTTATTCATGTTGTTCTACTGCCTGCCATAGTGGTGACATAAAGAAATGATAATTATTAGTTGCGAAGGATTATCTGCGTGCACTGCATAAAGAAATGATAATTATTAGTGGCGAAGGATTATCTGTGTGCAGGATCAGCTAGACTCAAGAATTTAAATGTTCAGAACCTGCCATGAGGTAAAAAGTTTTTTGGGAAAAAATGAAAAAGAACAAAAGCAGCACAAACCCAACCACACTGGCTCCCACCTTCAGTTCAAAGAAGCACTTTCTGTTTTTGACGAGAGTGCGAATGAACTGCGCGGCATCCAGTGACCAGGTGTCGGCAAGGGGCGCGATGTCAGCGAGGTGACAGCGGTGAGCATGCCAGCTGTTACACGTGTGTCGCTCCTCCAACACGTGCAGCTCTGACACGGTGACATGCTCCTCGTACCCATAGTCACCCAGCAACACCTGACAGAGATACACCCAGACCTGACCATACATACACCTGGTCACACAACGATACATATAGATACCGACATACTAGGCCACACACAGATTGGCTTTGGGGGTTTAAGAAAAGTGTGGAGCACCGAAAACAAAGATTTTTACAATGCGGATGGCCGCTCACAGACCGTTCCCCCTTCCTTAGTTGCCTTTTACGGCTCGCTCGGGGAGCTCTGGACTGCAAGGCAATTCTCTGTTCCCGACTAGCAGGGGGTATAGAATACACAGAGAGGGAATCTACTAAATCTATGTAGGAGGTATATCTAGTCATAGAGATAGAAGTATACCTAGCCATATACACAGTTACTCACAGCATTACACAGAGAAATGATCCGCTAGCAATATACACACACGTGCATATGTATAGCCATACGAACGAGATTGTATTTTAAGGACCGTGTGTAGTAACGAAGACTATTGCGGTCCGGTTCTGTGTCAGAGGGCCAACACACAACCTCTCCCCCTTCATTAGTCGTCTTTTACGACTTGCCCAGGGGGCTCTGGGCTGCAAGCCAATTCTTTGTTCACCGGCTTGCTGGGGGTAGACACAGAGAAGAAATCTAGCCATGTACAATGTACATAAGGGGGTACAATCTAGACATAGAGACATAAGTAGAGCTAGTCAAAATACAGAGTTACTTATAGCATTACAGAGAAATGGACAGCTAGCAATATACACACACGTGCACACTGCACATAGCGATATAATGTACACGCTGGGCTTGGCCTGCATTGAGTCAAATTCACCAAACGGCGAACAAAAGTCAGAAGTGGCTAATTTTTCTTAAGATTAGCGAAAGACTTCGCAATTTCTTTGCAACATACTTTTTCTGAAGTACTAAATTGAGTTGCGTTTCACTGATGAATGCTAATTTCTAGTTAAACAAATTCAGTGGAGTCCAGAGGTTAAGTTGCTATGCTAGGGAGATAAATATGAGCAGTGCAGTAGTTTGTCTGCGAAAAAGTCAGTTTAAAAAAAAAATTAAGAAATTTTTTTGTGAAAAAATGTAAGTGGCAAAAAAGTACACATTTTGATGCCAAAGTGGTGAATTTTTAAAACCCACGCCGAGCCCTGTGCACACCAAGCACACTTCGAAGGGAGATGGGAGGAAGGGTGGGTGGTAGTGAGAACTAACCTCAGCCTGCTCCCCGCTGATACATTGTACGACGGCACGGTACCAGCGCCCATCAGAGTCGCGCCGAACCAGGCACTCATCCCCCTCCACCCATTTCCTCTCCATCACACCCTCCGGCCTGCTGGGCAGCCCCCTCACTAACCCACCCCTCCCCCTCACAGCAGTGCTCCCACTCGGACTGTTCAGCTCCCCCATCAACCTGCAGCGGAGACCCCGAGCACGGAGTGATCTCAAATATTGAGTGATCTTAAGCACTGAGTGACTGTGAGCAGTGAGTGACCTTAAAAATTGAGTGACCTTAAGCAGTGACTAATTTTCAACATGAGTAACCTTAAACCAGAGAAACTCTAAGTTATGAAACAACTCAAGAAGAAGAAACACATGGACATCGTCTGATGATGCAAGAATTGATCATGGATGATGGTTGGTCATGGTGATCATGGTTGATGGATCGTTGATGATGATGTAACAACCGTTGATCAGAGACTGTCATCATTGTAAATCATGATTCTCGGTTTTCGTCCATTTTCCGTGCTAGCACAGGATTGACGTTAGCACAGACACACGTCTTCACGCGCCCTGGATACATTTGGAGGGCATGGCTCCTATGAGGGTTGGCAATATTGGGAGCTTGACAGACCTACCGGAGAAGAAAACAATTTAGCTTTTTTAGTTTTTTTTGTAGCTTAGTGTGTAGCACAAAGACTATATACAGTCCGGTTCTGTGTAAGGGATCCCGCACAGAACGGCTCCCCCTTTTTTCGTCGCCTTTTATGACTCGGCCGGGGAGCTCTGGGCTGCAATTAAGTCGACAGTCAACCAATTAAGGAGATGATGACATCGACACAGAGTCGCGCCAATAACCCTGGCTCAAACTCCACTGCCCCGGCAGGTTACTCTACCTTCCTCCCACCAGCCACCTGTCTTAGCACCCTCCGACCCAACTTCGTTTCAAAGACACTCGAGCGGGCCAGAAGCACAAAATCGTGTTTTGTTTGTGCGTGGCTTGCTAAAGCACTGTCTTTTTATGGGACTAGATGCCCTTCCTATCGCCCAATCTGTTCAATAGTGACAGCAGGGGCAGAGCTGCCGGACAGGTTAACGTCATGCCCAGGACAATCACGTCGGGAACAAAAGGTCATGAATGACTTCGAACAAAACTTTCAGCAAAAACTGCAAGCAATTTGTAGACTATGTACGGTCAACTTTGAAGTAAAGTTTCACTGCGTATGAACAGCTTTTAAGTCAAGTTTTTAATAATTACACAATTAACTGATCTAACTTAAGTGTACGCATCATTCTAAAGAGTTTTAGAACAACTACTTGACATCTTTCTTCTGGGTTGCAGAACAAACACTATTTAGAGTACGCAAGTATCTTGCGCAGTGAGAGGCTGCAGCAGCAGCCGAAGCAGCAGCAGCCGCAGCAGGGAGGCCTACCTGCTAAGCTGACTGACGCTCGCTGTGCTGGCGTGCTGCACAAACAACTTGGCCGGCGACTCGACGTGCGACACGAATACTTCCAGTCGCACCGCACTGTGCACCATACTGTGTACCGCACCATGCACCTCACAGCGCACTGCACCATGCACCACACTGCGCACCGCACCACCCTCAGGTTGCTGACAGGCACCTAGGGCCAGAGCACCCCCCCCGGGGGTGCCCCCTGACTCACTCAGTGTCTGTCTGGGTGTGCCCTCCGTCCCCCTCAATGTCTGTCTGAGCGTGCCCTCCATCCCACTCAATGTCTGTCTGGGCATACACTCAGTCCCACTCAATGTCTGTCTGAGCGTGCCCTCAGTAGTCAACGCCATGCTGAATGCAGCAGAGTCCGGCATCATCTCACTATGAGAGGGCGACGAGCGGGTGAGAGGGTGAGAGGGCGAGATGACAGCGTGAGGGGATATGTTGTAGGCGTGCGAGGGTGAAGTGAATGAGTGGAAGAGAGGGTTGAACGGGTGGGAGGGCGAGTTGGAATGTAGAGAGTGCGAGGTGAATGAGTGGAAGGGTGGGTTTGAGGGGTGGGAGGGCGAGTTCGAATGTAGAGACGAGGTGAATGAGTGGAAGGGTGGGTTGGAGGTGTGGAAGGGCGAGTTGGCATGCTGAGAGGGTGAGGAGCTGATATCACCCCCTGCGACTGAACTGTCACAGCTGTCTGACGACTTTGGAGAACTATCAGGTGATACCTGAACCGGGTGCCCCCGTATCTGTTCTGCTGTGTGCCCTGATCGATGCCCCACTGTTTGTTCTGCTGCATGCCCTGATTGATGCCCCACTGTCTGTTCTGCTGTATGCCTGACTAGATGTGTCAAGGTGTTGTTGAGGACTCCTGCACCCTCCACTGAGTCCCCCGCGCCCCCCACGGAGTCCCTCCCACCCAGTTTAGTTGCCATAGCGACGTGCCGCTTGAAAACATCGACGACGAGAAGAGGTTTTCCTTGCTTCCACACCATTTCTGTTCACAACGACAACAGAGGCTTGGCTTGCTTCCACACTACCTCTATTAATAAAAGCAATGTTCAGAGGCTTGTCTTGCTTCCACACCACTTCTGTTCACAACAAGAGCCTTGCTTCAACAACACATCCACTGAACTCCCACACTCTCACAGCAGTCAGAAGACTTTCACCATTGGGCCTTAGGCTGTCACACAATGATCTCACCTGTCATAAAAAATCAGTCAAAATATATTCAAACTTTCACATTTACAGTTCAGTGTAAACAACCATCGATTTAGCAAACCAAAAGAAACACCTTAATCTAAAAAACATTTTTTTTTAAAAACACTCAACTAATGGCGATTGGGTAGTACTCAAAAATAGATCAACAGTTTTGTCTATTTACAGCATTATGCGTGGTAAAATAGTCTATAATAATTGAATCTAACTGTGCATCGATGATTTGATATACATCAGATGCAACTGGTTCGTTCACGGACTTCGACTATGCGGATGATGTTGCCCTGCTCGCGGAGCTCATTGATCTGTTACAATCCACCCTTGAGATCTTCTCTCAGGAGGCTGCCCCGCTCGGTTTGCAGGTCAACTGGGCGAAGACCAAGGTCCAATCATTGAGCGACTTTCTTCCTCAGCCGGGGCCACTCA